>JANIHZ010150876.1:0-10260 GCA_027478365.1 Erythroxylum rufum
TTCAAAGTTCTTCAACCTTCCACACTAGTAGTATTTGTCTAGCCTCTACAAGCTCTCAACAAATGACAAAGTAATTTGCTCAATATGAGCTCCAATGATCACTCTCTTAAAAGAATTTTCATTTTCTAAAACAAAAAGGATTTGATAATGATATGAATTTCAAAAGTACCAATGCTATGAATGTATATAGAAAATTTGGCTTCCTTAATTTTTCTGTATGTATGTGTATCTCGCAACAACAGTAGTTCTTCCTTAAGTAGGCAGTTCCATCATTTTTGTTCTAGGTTGACTTTGTATCTTCAATATCATTTTCGTTGGAATCTTTAATATTCAATCTTAAGGAGAAAAAATATGGTAATGTCTCGGAATTGATTGTCAAAACATATAGGATTAGCATTATCCTTTTGGATGTTGTAAACTAATTAAGGTAAGTTCATAAAAGAAGGTTCCTACCAGAAAGGAAATATTTATCCTATGATTTTATTTCCTTTTAAGAAATATATCGATACCTATACAGGGAAATAAATCTAATTTGAATTTTGAAATATTATACAGTTATCATTAAAATTGTTAATCATAAACCTTGAGCTATTAGTGTTCGTTATTAGAAACTACAATTATGATAAAAAGTACATAAAGCTTTATATGAAAGGTTCATCATGTGAGGTTGTATAGATCATTATTATAATGTATTGATATTGATTGGTTGAAATAAAAAGGCCTAAATTTGTCTTATGGGATTAATTTTATTGCCTTATTCTAAAGTAGTTTAAAATGTTTAATAATAATCCAACATTCATTGTGATAAATTAATAAAAGATAAATTAAAATCATAGACACTGGCGTAAAATTGAATTAATAGTAAAATTTAACATATTAATCATTGCTGGTGTTAACTGTCAAGTGTTAAGGTCTTAAACAAATTTCATTCCCTATCCATAGTCAATGTGATATAGGAAATTTGTTAACATTTATGGAGTACAATACAAGCCTATTTTGTCAATTGACTTATATTATGGATGTCATTATTTTACCCTTCACTAATAGGTTTGAGAAACAATGGCATGTTAAGGATTATAAGAGGTTGTATTTGAGGGGTGAAAAAAGATAAGCATAGATTAAAAAAAATGTACAGGAAAAGGATAAGGTATCACTTAGAGAATTCTAAAATAAGATCCAAAATTGGTGGTAAGGAGAAGCAAAATTCCATAATTATGTATGAGTTATTTACACGGTTCTGTATAGCACGATTATTTTTAATTGTTGTTTACCTTTGATTTTCATTTGTTTTTCAAAATCTCATAAATTAGAATATGATAAACTTTGTTATTTCATCTCTCTAATTGATTTATGGAAATATTCCTAGAAAGTGTGTATCATGGTTTTGCTTACCTTGAACTTTGAAATTATGTTTGCTTTTGTATCTTTTTTTCTTCAAATTTGATATAGTTTTTTTTATATTAGATATTATTTTTATTTCATAAATTCAATTGAAAATAGAAAATGATTGGAAAATAAAAGGGTTTGATTTAGCTGCATGATTTGGGCTTAAACGATAACAACGCATGATCAACCTATTTGAATAGTTACATGATTTTTATATGCAACTTGATCAGAAATTGATTACTCATCAATCCACCTTCTATGACATTGTGATTAAACTCTTATAGTTAAAGGTTCCAAGCTTCCTAAAAAGGGGTGTGTTCCTTGGGGAGTTGTATAGGATGTTATTTCCTACGAAAGGGGAATTATTAATTTGAATTTGGAATGTGAATCCTAAACAAATGGAGCATGAAATGATAGAAATTTTCTTAGCACAACATAGAAAAAGATAAGTTTTAGGATATATTTGATTCTATTTTACCTTTGGATGTTGTTAGGACTATCACAATCTAAAGTTGTAGAGATTTTTATAATTTTTTATTTTATCCTTAAAATATGTACACAATGATGAGGATTACAATTTCTATGTTGTGTATCATGATAAGATGAGGAAGGTGATTATTATAATAATGGTAGCATTCAAAGATGTTTTACAGATAAGTAACTTTTACATATATAAAAGGGAATGTAATAAGCGAGTAGATGGAATACCATGGGTTCATATAAAATGTAGCAAGACTTAATAGATTCAATACTAAAGGTATCTATAAAAATTGCAATAACATAATTAAATTAACAATTTAAGTGAAAAATAAGAATACTAATGTATTACTACTAACCATAACCTCACCCAAACTATAGTACCATACCAGTATACCAATATATGGGAATCCAATTATTAACTAAAAATTAATAGAAGGCTCAATGTGAAGTATACAGTTTAGTATATGCCCGTATACTAAAGTGCATACATTAAAGGTTTTCTCTAGCATGGTTAACCATACTATTAGATGGTTAAGTATGGTATAGTTATAAATTTTGTTGGGCCCCGTTTCCTTTTCTTTAGTAAATAAGCTTGTTTAAATTATTTTGAGGTTTAGTTTGATAATTTTCTTTTGGTTGGAATAATTTGAGGCTTTTAGTGCTTAGTTAATGGAAATTAAATGGAGGGATTAAATTAAATTAGAGTTTTATATGTTGTTAGAATTAAAAAGAATAAGATGAATTGGGGGGTAATTTAAGAAGTTCATTTATGTTTTTAAAGTTTAAGGCTTATAAGGAGGGGTGTTTAGGTAATTTTTGGTTTCTTTTAAGAAAAAGGAGTAGAGAAAACGATTGCCTTGGGTTTTTTTAGAGAGAGTTACGAAAATTCAAAGAGAAGAGAGGAGAGTAAATGAAACTACGTAGTTTTGAGGGCTTAGGCTTTTAAATGAAGAGACAAATATTGCTAAGGCTTTGGAAAGGAGGTTTACGAAACTTTCAAGGAGAAAAGAAAGGAGGTTTCGGCTAAGGAAGAGGAGACTTTCGGTGGGAAGAAGAAGAAGAAGAAGAGAGGTTAGGGCTTTAGCTTATCTTGGTTTAGAAAAGTGATTGTGAGAGTTCTTTAAGGGACAAAGGAAGAAGAAGGGTTTAAGCTTCCATTAGAGGCAAAAGAAGCAATTCGTGGGTATCATTCCTAAGGTAAGAGATTTCGAAATTCTTGATAAATTTATAGGGGTTTTGGTTGTAACAGCTTAGGAAAGGCATAAGTAAGGTTTTGTAGGTTTTAATTCATGCTTTCCTTTCCTTAGATTTTCCATTTTTTGACAACTCAAGTTAGGTTGGGATTCTTGTGTTTTGATGAAAGTCAAGAGAGGCAAGTGGAGTTAGAGGAAAGGCAAATTGATCAAGCCTAGAGCTAAAAGGAATTAAGGTGGGTGATTTCTTAATAATTGAGTTAATAGGCATGTTGAAGTTTTATAATAAATGCTATTTAATGCTTTCCAACGATTTATAAATTTTGTATAAATTACTCTTTGTGATGATTGAAACTTGTATGAGATGTCTTTTGTATGTAAATACATCGTGGAAATGTTTGTACAATGGTTTGGTAAGTGAAAAAGATTAGAATATGTGATTTCGAAAAAAAATGCCATTTTGGGCAATTATGTGTAAAATATGTGAATTGCATGATTTATATGGGTTTGTGGTGGTCCCTTAAGAGTCAAGTGCACTTGTCTAATTCATAGGCTTCTCCCGCCTGCCCGCTAGTGGCCTTGGAGCTCCTCACGGACTCCCATAAGTTTCACGGCTACACATGACCGCTTCGCGGGAATGTGTAGTACGTTCCGTTTGGATCCACCCAAACCAACTTCTGATTATGTGATATGCTTTGTCTATGTTGTCTTTGTATGTTTATGTTGTTTTTGTAAATGTTTTTGATCAATTGAATTTGATGGAGAATTCTTTATGGTAAAGATGATTTTGGTAAAATTCCTTTGAAATAAATGGTTAAAGACTATTTTTGCATGCTTGTTCTTAATTATTAAGTTTTTACCTGCTGAGCCGTCGAGCTCACACCCCTTTTCCCCTCCACAGGAGACGAGCGAGAAACTGAGTAAAGGCATCGGATCAAGGCATTACTCCTGTTTCTTTTGATTTTGGAAGATAGATCTTTAGTACCAAAGCTTTAGATGCATTTTAGCACAAAAGTTATATGTTTATGTAATTCACTTTGTAATTTGACTTTTGGATACTTTTGTTGTATTAGGGCTAAAATTCCCTCTAAAGCTTTGCATTAACCTATGATTTTCATGTAAATGCAAGAGAATTGAGTTGTAAAGCATTCTTGTATATATTGTTTTGAAATATGTTATTTCATAGTTTGAGAAAGATTAGATGTATAGGAGTGAGGTTGCTGCCATTTGGGTTAGTTTGTGGGATTATTTGGATTGGTTTGTGATTTAGGAGATTGAAAATTGTGAAAATGGAAGTGTTATTCTGGTACTTGAGTTTGGGTTGAAGATTGAAGTTTTTGGCTAGTTGATTTTTAGGGGAGGTGCTGTCAAATTTTTCCAGAAATTTAACAGAAACTTTGCTTGCATTTTAGACCCTTTTAGAGTTTGAATTAGATTCAGACATCTGCTTGAAGATTATAGAACGTGTTTAGAGCATTCCAATGGTATATAATTTGTCAATTTTGGACTTAGGATGAAAAAGTTATAAGGTGTGGAAGATTTCAGCTACTGTTGATATGCCATTTTATGGCAGTAACTTTGGAAGGGTATTTCACCCTTTTAGAGCCTTCACTAATTTTTGCATCCTTCATAAAAGATGTAGATTTTCTTTTTCCCTTTCTATTTATGTATAATATGTAATTTTTGGAGTTAGGAATAAAAAGTTATGAAGTTGGGAAAAATTCAGTTACTGTTTATTGGGTCCATTTTACTGTTTCATTGGTCATTTTATGAGCAGTGCATTTGAGTGAGTTTTTAACTCTTTTAATGACTGAATTAATTTTTGTACCCTTCATGAAATTTCTATATCATCTTTTCATCTTTCCAATGAGGTAAAATGTGACATTTTTAGGCTCTTGTGTTAAGAGATAGGATTTTTCAAACTTCTGACTTTGTGTAGGGAAATTTCATTTTGGGCAGTAACTTGGAGGTGATTTTGACCCCCTTAACGGCCGAATTAGTTTTTAAACCCTTCATGGAAGTTGTAGAGCTTCCTTTTATCTTTTTTATTGATACCAAATTTGTAATATTTAGAGTTCTAGGTAAAAAGATATGAATTTTCGAGTTTCTGTGTTTAAAAAATTTTTATAAAAATAGATTTTTCCGACTCGCAGGCCTCTCGAGTGCGAGTGTCTGGCCCAGCGAGCACCCTCGCGAGTGCGAGCATCTCGCCCCTACGAGCGGCTATGATCGAGCCTCGCGTTTTCTTTTTATTTTATTTTCTAATTTTCTTTTTTTCTCAAATTCAACCTCCTCCTACTCTTTCGCTTAATTTTTCGTTTGACCTCCAATTTAATCGGTTTTCGAAGCATTGGTTTCCTAATAAAATTTTCTACCCCTTTATGAAAAATTTAAAATTTTCGGGTTTGAGTTAAGAATTACGGATTAAAGCAAAGAGAGACAATTGTATGGAGATATTGAATATAATTTCGTATTCGGGTGATTTCTCGATCTACAGAGATCCGATTGAGGAGATTTTTGGTTTCTAACGAATCTAGAGACATGGAATTTCATTTAGCTTAGGAATCAGATTCAATTTTGGGCCTTAAGCAGATAGATTTTATTGAGAGAGATTTAGGTGAATTTTCAAGATTCGTTGGGGAGAAAATAAATAAGTTCGTTTTAAGTTTCTTCTGTGCTGAGGAATCCCTCCCTCGTGGGTTGCGAGTCCAGATGTCATGTAGGATGTCAGACACGTGTCTCACCAGGGTGGGGTTCCAACATAAAGTTATAACATAAAATAAGTTTGTAGTTATTTAGTGACTGAATTATAAGTCTTAGGGATCAAATAAATAAAGGATTAATTAAGCTCCTTTAGCATTTTACCATTACAAAAAAACTTTAATATTAACTCAATCACTAAGTTCTAGATCAGAGGCCATGTTTTGTGGAAGAAAAAATCTATTGAACCCATCCTAGCCTAAAGTTTTATATGGGTTTATTTAAAATACCACTTTCTCTACTTCCTAGGAAGTGAATGGCTTGTATAAGGATTCCTTCATTTCCTTACCAATATGATAGTTAATAAAGGAGCTTAATAGTGGAATTAAGGATTTACTATCTGCTTCATTACCTAAGGAATCTTTAAAGAACCTATATGTTTCTTCTTTGAGTTTTAGCTGGGAAGTAACTTCCTTTTTATTAAGCCTAGTCAAGGAATTTATCATGTTGGTAATGCTCTTAGCTCTTACTAAATTATGGAAGCACTTTGTGTTCTTATTCCCCCTCTTTGATCCAGTTAACATGAGTTCTTTGCATTAAAATGGAATTATGGATTGCTATTACTTTTACGTACACACTCATAATTTTCTTCTTTTCTTCATTTGAGTTGGGATCAACTACAAAGCTTTCTATATAAGGATCATTATGATTTTAACTACTTTAACAATTTATTCAATTTGTACGATCTTGATAAGTATAAATTGCATCGTGTTTGAGGGCATAGTTTGATATATATTTAGCCGTTAATTCAATCTTTTAGTATGTGTTTAGGTTAGAATTGTGTTAGTTTGTTAATTATTTATATTTTATGGGTTAGTACAAGTCTTTGAGCTTAAATATTATGTTTTTGAGGTACCTTGATATGTTGCTAGTATTTTAGGGTCAACATTGAAGAACAAAGAAGTTTTAGAGACATTCGAGCTTAAATAACGGCCCACCGTCGTGGCATGTAAGGCCACGATCATGACAGAAGTACTAGATTTAAGCCATGATCGTGACAGAAGCCCAAGAAACGGCCCATAATCATGGCCTGCATTGGGCAAACACATAGACGCTCATAAACGTCAAATTTTGAGGGATTTTTTGACCTTTTGGACCCGAAAAAACCATAGGGTTGTTTAGAACATAAGAGCATATAAAAAAACATAAAGAGGTAGAGAAACGAGATTTTGGCATCAGTTATCTTGAGAAACCCTAAAGAGAGATCATCGAGAGATAGAGGAAGAGAGAAGAGGAGAAGAAGCTGACTCAAAGTACTTCCTTAATCAGAAGTTTCCTGACGTCGCTACCTCCCGTCATCCGTTTTGGATTGTATTTCTTGTTATTTTCAGTTTTATTACTGTATAAAATTGGACTGAGCAGTTGATGATAGGATCTAGAATGTTGAGGATGTTCTAAACTCACCTTCAAAATTTTATTCTTGAATTAATGAGAATCTAATTGTTTATATGTTTATTGGATATTATTGTGGTTTGATTATGTTATTGCATAATTCGATAATAAACTAAAAGGGTGAATTGAGTGAAAAACAATTAAAATGGACTAACAAGAGTTAGATGATTTAATAAAAACTAGAATTAAATCATATCGATAATTTGTACGGAGAGAGACCTTGTAAAAGTTTTCGATAGTTTATTATAGAACTTCAGAACTAATTAGGATTTCAGATAGATTGTGAATTGAGAGATTGCAACCACCATAATCTAATTAGGGTTTATGATTTTAGGTTCTTGGTTATAACTCGAGAGAGGGTAATCAACCCTAGGATAGTCTATAACCAACAATCCAATAATTCATAATCAGTTAGGTTAACATTAAGGATAGGTAAAATTCCCTTTCTCTCAATTGGTAATTTCCTTCAGTTGATCCTTGTGTGTGTTGTAAATCACTTAATAAATATTATTTTCATGTTTGATTCTTAATTTGATTGATTGAATTAAATTCTCATATTAGTTTCATTGCATCTTGAATTTTTGTTATTTGATTCTAGCTTTAGATTTTAGGATTAGATTAGTTCCCTCCTTTTGGGATCGACACCTTTGATACTACGTTAACAAACCATGTGCTTGTGGATTATTGAGGGTTAACAATTAAAACTTACACACAACCAAACCTCAATCAGGTCTATTTTATGTTAAGCTTCTTCAATTTCTGTTTGATTAGTTCCAATTTTGTTACACGTTTATAATTTTTAGATCCTTTAATCTATATTTCCAATCCCCCAATAATTGCTTCAGAAAATGTTCGGCCCCGTTTCCAAAGCCCAACGATCGTTCCCGAAGTCATAAAGCGTGAGCAGGTTTCCTTGTAGGGTTATTTCAATGAACCCTCACCTAATTTCCATCAATATTTTTGAATTCAACACCAAAGGTTATAAATATTTGTGTAAAGGTAGAACAATGTGTTAGGAATCTATCGCTTCAAGAACCACTTCATTTGGAGATCGGATGATGGAGTTATTGCCAAAAGAATCCAACATGCTTATGTCCTTAATCGTTTTGTACCTGTCTTAGCTCAATTGCCATAACTTTTGCTACAGATGTCTGAATGATGTATTTTATGGACTTTTTGAAAGAGGACATCGAGATCTACAACTTTTATGAAGAACTCAAAGTAAGATTCTGCCTTTAAAAATGTCAAAATCACGATTTACTGTAGTTGTCCCAAGAATGTCCGTTTAACGGATATACATGTCCGCCTAATGGACATTGTCGGGGTTGGGAGCCATTTTTGGCATGTCCGTTAAACGGAAATTGGTGAGCCTTGGGTCCTTTTTTACCCGAGAAGGTCTGTTTAATAGACATAATGTCCGTCTAACGATATTGGTGACCCAAAACTCCTTCCAAAGCCTCTCTAAGGATTCCTACATCCATTCCAACGTCATATTCACTCATAATCTTCCCAAATTCACTTCTTCTAAGGCAATAACAGTCCTCAAACATTCAATTACCAATTTGAATGCATTAAACTCCCAAACCTCAATTCAAATGACTCATAGTATACACAAACTCTCATCATTCACCATAGCTGTCATGTTCATACCTCCTATGCAGCGTCATCATTTATAATGCTCATATCTCTCAACTCCGATACCTAAAATTTACATACTTTATACCGTTGGAAAACTAAGAGGATAAACTACAACGTTCAAGAAGACTAATTTGTCTAATATAGCCTAAATTAACCCAGTTTTCCCTCGAAAGTCAGTACACAATTTTTACCCTTATGGAAACTAAAAATATGAATTGTACAGCTACAAGATAAAATAAGCACATGCACAAGGAAACTTCTTCAGTCCTCAATTCATTTCTAGATCAAAATGATTCATACATAGCTTTAATTACATATCAACATTTCATCAAAGTATTAACACAAGTTAAAAAAAATACATCGGATGCTCAATGTTCAATATGCTTATAAAGCTATCCAAAAGTCTAGCCATTAACTTAGTACAAAAGCTAACTCTCTCGGAATTTGTCCAAATGCCTTGCAAGGATCACTGATCTTCTCGATCTGCACCTGAGAAGGGGGAAAAATATTGGGTTGAGCTACACAGCTCAGTGGCTAAGATATTTATAGCCATTAGCGATGAGCCACACAATCAAACATATATGCATCAACCCATATAAGCACATTCGTCTTATCTTGGTCCAACAATGAAAGTTCAACATTCACAACTCATAATTCAATACATCATCACATTAAACATATTTGTAATTTATCATCCAAGCATAACACACAATTTGCATCATAACTTAACATGTCAAAATGTAAATGCACAACCAAATGGCTCGAGGGTTCCGTGGAACAAAACGGAGAACTGAAGTTTACTCCGTAAACGAAACGAGTCTTCGGATCTTGTGGGCCACAAGCAGGCAATTGGGAGAAGGCTTTATTTCTACGTGCACATGACTACGAAACAGTTCCTCTCTCGCCCAAACACAATCAAATCTCATGCTCAATTAAATCAATCACAAGTTCATATTCTCATGATTTTCTTCTTTCCATTTAATCAAAATGCCATGACACAATTCCAAGGCATAGCATAATCATACTCACAATTCAATTTTATCAAATGTCATACATCATAATGCAATTTCCACATCATAACATTTCAAAGCAAGACATTTCAACACACAATACACATATAAGGCATTTTGCTCATTACACAATAACTATATATAAATTATCCACCTTATAATTCTTGAAAATCCAAACTCAATTTGTGCCCTTCCGCTTGCTCTTGGGTAGGTTGTTCTTGATTCCTAACACAACCAAAAAATCTCATTCAATCCCAATTCAAATGGAAATCCCCCAAATTTCCACAATCACAACAAAATAGAATTAACCCAAATCAAGCTCAGACTTAACCTACCTATAGTCCATCTAAGTTAGAAAACCCAAAACCTAGCTTAGAAACCCAAAAATCAAATGGGTCTCT
>JANIHZ010150885.1:0-10260 GCA_027478365.1 Erythroxylum rufum
GCCACCATCCGAGAGGAAGATTGTGCGGCGTTCGGAAAAGTGTTTCGGGACGTGCTAGCACACTACAGCCGCAGCCCAGATCGTACATACTCGTGTGGATACCGGTAGAGGGCATTAGTTTTTGCAGTGTCTTGGAATCCGAAAATAAGAAACCAATCCACGATAATAAGGTATTTTCGTGCGTCCTTTGTTTCTTCGATTATACTTCACGTTATTGTATGGTCTTTTCCGTAGAATATTTTTAATATTCGGGCTATACGCGATCCAACAATCCTTTCTTCATTTTATGTGATTCATCTTCAATGCACTTCACCTAGATACACTTACCCATTTTTCATATCAGTCATTTATGCATCTAATTTGGGCTTTCATAGACATACTTTCTGGAACATGCTTAAGGACATACAACCTTCTGTAAACCTTTTATGGATCCTTGGTGGTGATTTCAATTGTATTCTAAAAGCTTATGAGGATGAGGGAGTTAAAAAAAAGAAATGGAAATGAGTTATCCTATCTCACTTCCTCTCCTAGAATTAAAGGTATGAACTTTTTTGTTGAATTATTTACCTGGTCAAACAAGCAATCTGGAATCTTTTTCTCGAGGAAAAAATGGAAAGAATTCTTGTTAATAACCAATGGTTAGACAAATTTCATCTGATTGATGCTAGTTTTGGTCCTCGTCTTACCTCTAATCACTCCACTATTGACGTCAAAAGGATGCTAAATTTAGTCACTTTTAGCCCACCCTTCAGATTATGTAATCTTATGCTAAAAGTTGATGATTTTTAAGAAGTTACTAGTATAGGGTTAAATTGTGTTATAACTGGTTATAAAGCTTATCAATTGGTCATCAGGTTAAAAGGTATTAAGTATAAACTCAAGCTTCTAAAAAAGTCTTTATTCCTAAACACAGAAGCTCAACTAAATAACTAAAAAAATCTTTATTCCTGAACACAGAAGCTCAACTAAATAACTCCAAAGCTCAACTTCTACATTACCAATCTGAGTTATACAACTATTTTGATAATTCTAATCTTAAAATTTTAAAACAGCAGACCCTCAAAAATTATAACCTTGCTCTTGCAATCTATAACTCCTACTTTAAACAAAAAGTAAGAATTCATTGGCTTAAAGAAGCAGAGAAATGAACTAGTTCCTTTTTCCTCTCTACTTGCTCATAGAAACAAAAATAAAATCAATGTACTCACTGATGACTTAAGAAATCCACGTACTAAACAAACCTCTATGAACGAATGTTTTCAACTATTAACAAAAACTTCTTAAAACTCCTTCCAATTGTACTTTCTCATTTTAGACTCTATCAACTTTCATTCAATAAATTCTAAACTAAGAGATTAGCTCCTCTATTACTAGGTCAATAATAAAAGATGAAATCAAGAGAGTGATGTTTAGATTTAGACCTAATAAAGCACCTAGGCTAAATGGTTTTAATGCTTTCTTTTTCTAAAACACGTGGAATACAATAGGAATATTAGTTGTGGATTGTGTTCAAAAGTTCTTTACTGGTAAAATGCTTAAAGAATTAGACAAAACATACCTCAGCCTTATCCTTAAGAAGAAAAATATTTATTCTTTGTAAGACTTTAGAACTATTACATATTGCAACCTATTATATAAAACAATTTTTTAAGATCTTGGCAACCGGACTTAGGGAAGTTCTTCCTTCAATCATACATTATAGTTAAAGTGCATTCATAGAAGGTAAACAGATGAGAGATAACCTTTTACTAGCTCAGTGGCTTTCAATTTCCTGGATACTCTCATCTCTTAGATTAGATCCTGCATAATAACCACCTCTTTCTCAGTACTTATCAAGAGTGAACCTACAACAATATTCAAAGGGGCAGGAGGAATTAGATAGGAAAAACCATATATTGACCTATCTTTTTACCTTAGCTATAGAAGTATTACATAGAATAACTTCTAGGAAGATTGATGAGGCTATAAACTTTAAATTCTATTATAAATGCAAAGAATTAAAGCTATTCTCTTTAGGGCATGCATATGATTTGTTGTTATTCTGTGGACACACCCCTCAATCACTGAAACCACTACGAACTCCATCAGTCTCGTTTTTAATATGTTAAGACTAAAGATAAATTTTAATAAAAGTAAACTTTTGCTCTTTGCAAGTATTGCAAATGGTAATATACTTTAACTGATTTCAGGTATGTAAGTGCAAACTTTACCACTCACTTACTTTAGATTAGCTATATTCTCTAGAAAGCCCAAGTTTTCATATTGTGTTTCAATCATTAACTCAACAAAGAGAAGAATAATGGCTTGGCATAATAGACACATTTCACTTATAGGAAGAATGAAACTAACAAAAAGTTTCATGCCTAACCTACACATTAACTGGGGATCCTATCTGGTCCTTCAAAAAAGAACCATTAAGGAACTTGAAAGGATTAAAAAGTCTCAATATTCTAGCAACCTAAAAACTTTTATGTAGCCAAGGTGAAATGGGAACAAATATGTTTTACCAAGAAAGATGGGGGACTTGGATTGCTGTCATCAAAATGCAAAAAGTAGGTTCTTTTAGCCAAATGGATTTAGAGAATCATTTATGATAAAGAGGCTATTTAGACTAGATGGATCTATGCTCATTATCTTTATAATAACAATTTCTAGATTTTGAAAGAATGTAGGGATCACTCTTAGCCTTTTATTGAAATGCCAATGATTCTGTAACTTAGTTTTAGTTTTATCATTGAAGTCCTATCAACCCCCTCATTTGCAAATACAAGCTTAATTTATCAGTAAGTAGATTTTCACTATGTTGTAAGGTGTCAGAGATCATACAAAATAACACGTGGAATTGATAACCAAGGGTACATCCTTCATTATAAATAATTTGCCAAACTATTCCCCTATTATAGATCTTCCACATGCTCTTATTTTGATATTAACAGTCTAGTCTATATTCTAATGCTATCTTCATACATAAAATTAAAATGCATTATCCTATGATGCAAAATCTCATATGGAAAAATCTTGTAAATCCAAAGGCTTTAGTTACATTTTGGGTAGCCATATTAAGCAAATTGTCTCCAAAGATAGGGTCAGTTCATAAAATGATCCCTTATATGTTCTTTGTAAAGCCTTAACATAATTTGTTAACCACTCATTCTTCAAATTCTCATACACAAACACAATTTAATCTAGCATACAATAAAGATTAGGTTAATTATGCAAGATGAATTAACTAAATTATTTGTTATGAAACTTTGGAAACATGTATAGCTTTAGGATTTAGAAAATAAAAGTGGAAGATCTAAACCTTGTTAAGTGTGCTTTATGTTGGAAGGTGAAGGCTATAAATCCTTAGTTTTTTTTTAATGTTTTTGAGACTTAAGAGGATGAAAACCTAAACCTTTACCGTCTATTAAGAAGCACTTAGGCTTGTTTTAAAATTGGCCTCCTTATTTAGGAGAAAATAATAATTTTCCTATTACTACTTCTTTTCTAAGTTTTATGTGTTAATAGTTGTGGATTGCATCATGTCTTTTTTGGGTAGTTTAGTTTGTATTTAGTTGTTAATTTGATTATTTAATGCGTGTTTAGGTTATAATTGTGTTTGTGAGTAGATATTTGTGTTTTAAGTGTTTTATGGGCTAGAGTATGTTTTTGAACTTTAATTTTATATTTTTGAGGTACCTTGATGTGTTTACTAGTGTTTAATGGGTAAAGAGTGAAAAAAGGAGAAGATTTGGAGAAGACCTGGAGATAACCCAGGGCTACGAATCATGAAAAATGAATGATGGAGGTGCCACAATCATGCCATAATCTGCCATAATCATGATAGAAGGTCCAAATCTTGGCCACGATTGTGCCAATAAGGACCACGATCGTGGCCTGGGCACAGAAAAATGACGAGATGCTTCCAGTTTTAAGTTTTTAGGGGACTTTTCTGACCTTTCGGACCCGGAAAAGACCTTTGGGCTACCTTAAATCTAGTGCAATGATGAGCATAGAATATTGAGTTGACTTTGCAATGAAGAGAATAGAATATTGAGTTGACTTTTGGGCAAATCAAAGTACTATTAGCTAACGAATGTAAAATCAGTTTCACAGGAATAGATTGGCAAAGCCCAACTTGAGGATTTAGAAATTATGAATTTTATTGAGGAGATTGAAAGTTAAGAATGAATCCGAATTTTGAGTTTGATTAGAAAAAAAAAATTACCTTGTGATTGTAACATGAAGTTGTGTGCAATAAAGATGATTGAGTACAAGAGTGTTAGAGATTAATAACAGCTTATGCTATACATCCTAGTAGGAATTTGAAGAAATAATGTTTGATGGTTATAGATGTAAAAGCAAGTGATTACATGTAATTGTTGCCAGCAGTCTTAACTGTTGGAGATACGTTTAAAGTTTATATTTTGGAGTTATAGAAATATGAGGTCAATGCTGAGTTTTGATTGACTTGAAGCATAACAGTCAATATCACAATGATATCATTCGAAGCTTATATAAGATATTATACGACAGAAAGAATCGACCGTCTTTATATTTAGGTGAATGGCCTAAAAATAGTTTAAGGCCAGAAGCGATAGGAGACGTTTATGATAAGTGAAATTGATGTGTACTAGAAATTAAGTGACTCAAGAAAAACGAATGAATTAGGTGGATCAACACCAAAGATTGGAATAAAGTGAGATAGACATACGAGTTAAGTGTATTAACACTAAAGAGATATGAAATATCAAGCAAAAGATGAATTGTTTTTGATAGTATCACCTGGCCAAGGTGTGCTTAGGTTAGGAAAAGGGGGAGCTAAGCCGGACATAAAATTATCCATATGAAAATTTTGTAAGAAAATGACCATTAACATAAGTTTGTAACACCAACAAAGTCTTATATGCATAAAGTATGATATATGAGGGTGATAAGAAATAGTGATATAATCTGACCCAGATGTAATGTCGACACTAGAAGTGAAAATTTTGAGTTATCTGAAATATGTTGAGGAAATAGACAAGATTGTGTGATATCTGAATAAGTAAGAAGATCGATTGATTCCATTGACTATAGTCAAGTGGAAGAATCATTCAAGTGAGGAAGCCACATGGGAGACGGAGGAACATATGAGGAATCAGTACCCCTACCTATTTGATCATTAAGGTAAGAATTTTGAGGACTAAATTTTTGTTAGGAGGGGAGAATTGTAACATCTCGTTACCCATGTTAAGGCTAGAATAGTAAATTACGTTAAATTTATATGGAATTAGGAAAAAACACATCATGCATAAGTTAATTGTGACATACACATTTATTTTGCACATTCATATGATTGTATATTGTGGATTTAATTAGAGTGTATTAAATGTAATTTAGCAATTTTTGTACATTTCGGGTATTTTGCAATTTTTGGTGAATTATTTTGAGCTGAAAGTTTATTTGGTGATAATAGTTATTATTTCAGAATTTTTGGTGAATTATGGATTAATTATCTTGAAAATTAAATTTAGTGTGTATTAGAGTTTATTCCGCATTTTTGGAGACATTTCGGATATTTTGAAAATTTATCAAAAAAATTTGAGGTATTTTAACTAGGAAAAATATTGAAATAAGTGATAAATAGAAGTGTGACAATTGTATTAGAAATTGATTGACAAATTGACGAATTATGGAGTGACAAATGGATAGAATCATATGTGATATATGGACCTATAGCTATGAGACAAATGGTAGCCTATCTAGTGGACAAGTGGAAGACATGCATTGGAGACATGTGTTGAAGCACTAATAAAACACCTAGGCAAAAAAAAAGAAAAGATTTTGCATCCATTTTGCTTGGTTTCACCGAAAGCATCTCCTTCCATTTTTCCCTTCTATTTGCTCTTCCCATTTCTGGAATTTTGCTGAAGTATAAACAAGTAAGTTACATTGATATTTTAATGTTTTAATCGATGCATGTATGAATGGTGTATGTTTTCATGGTTGTAAATAAATGCTTGCATGAGTTGTTGTGAGAGGAAGCATTTCGGTGATGAGAGCATGGAGGTTGAAGTTTGAATTTTGAATCTTGGATTCTTGGTTTGTTGTAAGTTGTTGAGTTGAAAAGAGGATAGGAAAGTTGGTTTATGCAATGGATGCAGTAGTTAGAAGGTGAAAAAGTGGGGAAAAAATATGGGTTTTCGGTGAAGAAGATAAAGTTTTGCGTGTTAAAGAGAGAAAAGGGTTGTGGTTGCATGTATGGGTTAAAAAACTAGAGTTTTTCATTGAACAGCCCTCAGCCCTCAGTCTTTTGCCTATAACTTTTTCATCCGAACTCCAAATAACTTGAAACTTGGACCAATGGATTCCTAAGACATTTTTCTGTCTCTCCATAAAATATTAGAGTTATTGGAATTGACCTGAAAGTGATTGATAGGATGAAAGTGTGGAAGTCTGCTGGAATGTTAGGAATTGGAAAATTTTCATGATCATGCTTCGGTTTTCAAATTATAACTTTAGTTGTAGATTTCTTAATGAGTTTATTTTTAATTCATATTAAACTAGAGGAATATTTCTACAACTTTTGTGTAGAAGTCGATTTTTAATTATGTCTCTAAGATTTTCAAAATTGGCATGTAAGTGAGTTGTAGCTTAAGCTGAAGCACTGTCAGGGGCAGAAATCATGTCTTGTGGTTATTGAATAAACTGTATTGATGTGGGCCAAATTATGCTGAGTTGTCTTCCCCAAATTTGTAGCTTATTCTTTTATCTTTAAATTGGTATAAAGTTTGTAATTTTTGGATATCTAAGCTGAAAGATATGAGTTGTACAATAAGATAGAATGATCATGTTCTAGCCAAAAGTTCAATTGTGCATAGTCTGAGGTATTTTATACATAACTCATTGAATACTAGATCAAATTGAATGATCTTGGATTCGTTAGAAACTTAAGACACTATAGAACAACTTTCTGTAAGGAAGTGTTGCCTAATTTTGTCATTTACCCTATCAGATAAATTATACAAAGTTGACCCAAAATTATATAGGTAGAAAATCTGAAGTGGCCAATTAAGTTATATAATCGATTTCACATTTACTTTATTATGGTCCAATTTATAAATACAAATGACATTAATGAGGGCTTTGATATCTGATCGATTTGATGATCAAAATTAAAATAAGATACCCAGAATTGTCATTGAACATGCATTGTGCATATTTTCTATACATTGATGTACATAAAAGAACACTTGTACATTTGTGCAAAAATGTGATATTTGTGAATGTGTTGTGTATGTTTTAGAGGAGCACATCAGATGCCAGTCGGACATTGTCGGACCATCTAGGCAATAGCTTTTTGGAGCGTATAGTGAGTCAACCTAGATGATTTCCTAAGATTGATTTGATTTGAATTTAATTTGATTTATTACACTTCCATCATTATTAAACCGTTTGTGAGTTGTTTCTGGATTCCGGACCTGAGGTCCGAGGAGTTTAATAGTTGGGTACGTATTGGGAGTGTTTTGAATTGTTATGAATTTGACATTTGATTCTCAATGAAAGTTGAATGCCGGACTTAGGTTCGATGACTGTGAAATCTTGTATGAGCATTTGTATAAGATTTCGATATATGAGATATGTAGAAATTATTGCATTTCATAAAAATGCATGTTCAGATAAAGGCGTTGTGACTTGAGTTGCCAGTATGAAGCGCTTCCATGTAGAGCTTTGCTCCGTGATTTCTGATTTTGCACGTAAAGCTATGCTCCGTGATTCTGTTTGACTGAGCCCTATGGGCTGGTATTTGTATAAGTTGTGATAGGAACTCGGTCACAACAATAAGAAAGAAAGTGAGTCTTATGCATATAACATTATAAGACTAAAATTTATTGAATGATTTGTAATGCTGAATGAGTGATAAATTGATGTGATTTATTTGCCATGCTTAGTAATGTGGACTGTGTGATCTTATGATATATCATGTTGTGTGAACATCTGAAATGCATTTATGATCTGAATGAGTGTCTGTAAAATATGTATTATGTGCATCTGATATGGTGAAATCATCAATGATGGTTCACTCACTGAGTTCGCAAAACTCATAAAAATTGTAACGTGATTTTTCAGGTACGAGACAGGACACCTAGTTCTTAGACAGGACTAAAAGACCCTTTGGATTTTGTTATGGCTCAGAGGTCTGTCAGCTGGCTCCAGAAGTGTTATGTCTTGTATTTTGTTATTTTTGTTAGAACCTGTACGAGGCTATAAATATTTATCTTAAGGAAACAGTGTAAAATTTTTTTGGTTAAAAAAAACGATGTAAATTTTATGGATAAATGTAATGAGTGATTCAGAAATTTGCTGACTTTCAAATGATGTTAGTTGATGCCATGTGTAAGTTAGATTTGTTTTTGCTCTAACATGCCATTATCATAGGATATGTACTTGAATGTTTCTAAATGTTTGGGTATGTAACCTATGGTAGTGGGATGTTACATTTTTTGTTTCAGAGCATGGTTTGGCATATTTAGGGAAACAACATGATTCATAGTGAATGATTTAGATAGTAATCACAACTTTTATTTGTTATAGGTCACCTTCCATAGGAGATCAAATTGTAGAGTCAGTTGGCATGGAGTCTGTAGGTGCCAATATAGAGTCTCATGTACTTGAATCTTCTGGAATGCCTCGACAATTCCCGTAAGGCAAGAAAGGAGTTAAGATAAACTGAGAAAGAGTGTTCGACCAGATGGACTGCGAGGCAGATGAGAGATTTGATTATGCGGTTTCACTTCTACAAGTTCCTGCATTTCAGTGGTGGAAGACTGTTCCAGGCAGCACCACTAGACCTTGTAGCTTGACCTGGGAGAATTTTCTGAGGGCGTTCCGAGAGAACTACATGCCGAAGATTTACATGGATCGAAAAATGAAGGAGTTTTTAGATTTGAAGCAGGGCAGACTCACAGTGGCAGAATATGAGATAAAATTCAATGAGTTAATGGGGTATGCGACCGTACTGATTCCAACTGAGCAAGATAAATGTAGGCGGTTGAGGACGGTTTGAATTTAGAAATCAGAACGAGGCTTGCCATCTCTAACTTGGGCAATTTTATAGAACTCCGAGCGACCTCAATCAGAATTGAACAGTTTTTGAAGGATGGTCAGAGAGAGCACATACAGGAGAGTAGAGGAAAGAGGCGGAATGAATCTCATGTTGATTCTGGCAGAAGCTTCAGAAAGCGTCAGAACAGATCGTCTCGATTCTAGTCTAGATCGAGACAATCTGGATCCCAAGGAAGAGGTAGATTTGTTCAGTCTGGGGGAGGCAGAGGATAGATGCCTACCAATCAATCGCACCAATTGCCTGAATGTGAGCAATGTGGTAAAAAGCATAGTGGTGAGTGTTGGCAGATTTCGGGAGCATGTTTTCGATGTGGCTCATATGAGCATCAGATCAAAGATTGTCCTAAGATGTTAGACACACAGTCTAGAGCTAGAGGAGGAACTATGATTGAGACTATAGTTCAGCAGAGTAGAGCTAGCAGAACTGCACAGAGAGGCAGAGGTAGAGGTAGGATTCAATCAGCAGGGTCCAATGTCAGGACTGAGGTGCGGAGCAACCAACTCCAATCTCAGGCCAGATTCTACGCCATTACCAGACAGGAGGTGTAGGACTCCCTCGATGAGGTAGCAGGTATGTTGAATGTTTTTAAACATAGGCACTCATAGATCTAGGATCTACCCATTCATTCATCACCCTGCATCTGGCATCTAGATTGCATTGTGAGCGAGAGATACTGAAATGTGGGTTAGTAGTGTGCACTCCAGTGGGTAACACAATAGTGATTGGTGAAGTATGTAAAAGGTGTATAATTCGGATTGATCAGGCAGAACTAGAAGCTGATTTGATCATATTGCAGCTGAGAGAAATAGGCCTCATCTTAGGCATGGACTGGCTCACTGCTCATAGGGTAGTGATGAATTGTTATGCTAAGGAGGTAGTGCTTGAATCCCCTAATCAGCCGAGAGTGGTGTTTCGAGAAGTTAGTCAGGCAGTGCTAGCCTGACTAATTTCATTTCTGAGTGCTTTGAGATTGATCCGAGGTGGATGTGAAGCTTATCTGGCCCACATGGTGGATACTCGGAATGAACAAACCATCCAGGAAATTCCAGTGGTTAGAGAATTTTCGGATGTGTTTTCGGCTGAACTACCAGGATTACCCCCAAAATGGGAGACAGAGTTCACTATTGATATTGTTCCAGGTACTGCTCCTATATCAATTCCTCCATATA
>JANIHZ010150900.1:0-10260 GCA_027478365.1 Erythroxylum rufum
TTGTGGTCGTTGTGTGTTTGGTTTTGGGTCCTCTATGCTTTGTGGGTCCGAATGTTGGGCCTCGGAGACGGGGTCCAACATACGATCATGATTTGCAATACTCATGGCTGTGATAATTGCACTGCACCATATACACTACAATTTTTTACATTTTCTTGTCTCCTCTTCACTCTAATCCTTCTCTTTCTTACGCCATGAAGACAACTGAGTGTGAATGTTAAGAAGATGGCTCAAAGAATGTGCTTGAATTCACTTTAGCTTTTATGCTTCCAAATTGTACCTAAAACTAAATATAAGCAAAGTGAATATCTTAAGCATTTTAAAATATTAGTCACTAAGTGTTATGAATTACATGTATCAACAATTAAACATATATCAAGTTCCTTCACACTTAGTTTTTGACTGTCCTTGGGCAACACATCAAAATCAAAGTCACGACCCAAACACTTTCACAATTCCCATATTTCTTAAGAATAGATAATCATAAGAAAAGAGGAATAAATTTTGAAAAACCATAGTAAGGACCTAACATTCAATGCTTATACTCATGATCAATCAGCATTCATCACCTTTAGAAATTGAGCAATCTAGAGGAAGACTTGACAAAATGTGTTTAAATATGATAAATTCATAGTTACACTCAAACACCATTCATGATCATGACATTCCACAACTTTGCATATCATTTCATTTCTCCACCACTAAAATTCACATGCATAATCATGAATCAAAGGAATTTTCTGAGGTTGTAATGTGGGCAAAGGTTAAGGTGAGATGTATTTGGATAGTGTAGTGTAAAAGCAATCAGAGCTAGTGAAGCATGAGTAACACTCAATGTTACATTAAGTGCAAGAACCAACATTCACTCATAGCTATATACATCAGCTATGATGAATGCTAAAACAATATTTCATAGCTTAAATTCAAGCTCTCATATCACAAACCACATGAAGAATAATTAACTAGAAGGGATCACTCATAAAAATTATTGATAACAATATATTGAACCTACAAATAGTGAACCTTCCAAAACAACATCTAACTCATATGCAACACACTCAAATCACCCATTCAATACAACTTTAGGAGGAAAAAGTAATCATGAATAACTTTGTACAATTCCTTCTTGATAGTTTTATTTAAACATATATTTCTTTCTTTTCTTTTCTTTTGCTTTTGCCTTTTTCTTTCTTTCTTCTTCTTTCAATAAAAATTGAAAGAAGCTACATTAATATGAGAATTTCATTTATAAGACATAATGACATCCCAATAATTATAACCAGCCTACACCTATGTACACCCCTACAATTAAACTTTTGTGCATCCACAAACATCAATAATCAACAAATACTCCACCAGCTTTAAGGCTTGAGTAGGATATTTGGTTAGGTTTAAGGCATGTAATGTGGTTAACAAAAAAAGAAAAGGCAAATAAAGCTCAATGGGGTTTTAAAAGGGATTATATCAATAGGTAGGTTATTTGACTAATGTAGCTTGTAAAAACAAAGAATTCCTATATCATTTCCATGTTAATGCATATGATAAAAATGTAGTTTTGAATAGAAAATCAAAGCAAAGTCAAGATGTATATGTCTTGAAGGTCAAACACAAACAAAAGACAATCAGACTGATATGAATGTGTCAGTCTATATAGGCTGAAAATCTCTCTGGTTACCTCCCAAAAAGCCCCTTTGTTTATTGTTGCTGGCTTGACTCCTTGTTTTTCCCATCACGTGACAAATTTATGATCTTCAGGTGTCGCATGTACTTTCTCCACTTGAGGTTCTTCAAGATAGGGCCTCGGTTGATCACTTCTCACATTCAACATCTTCCTTATCTTTAGAATCTCAATCTCTACTAAGTCTCTGCACTCTTGAAATATTATGAATATCTCTTCGCTCTTTTCTTACTTAACCAATTTCCTTGACCTGCCAAGTAAAGGTGAAGAGTTAGTATTAACAATAATTATGGACTTAGTACTCACCTTCGAGCTAAATGATATATCTTTGTCTCCTTCAAGCTCCTTCTCCACTTCTTCTTCATAAGAAATGTCTTGAGTAGTCCTCTCAAGATTCTCAAACTCCTTTTCAATCTGTAAGATCTCTACACTAACGTCCCTTAAGCTCACCTAGGGTTGAGATGGTTGCATCTCTCCACTTTATGATTCTAGGCAGTTGATAGCTTATGTCATCTGAACCATCTGGCTTAGCAAGTTTTGGATTGTAGACTTTGTATCTTGCTGGAATTGTAGCATATCTTGTTGAAGTTGTAAAGTATTAGAAGTAAGAGACATAAATATGTCCTCCAGAGATGTACCTAAGTTGGAGTAAGGGGCCTTTGGTCTATACAGGAATTATTATGCATCCTGCAACTCATCTAGGTAGTAGTATTGCTGGCTATCCCATCCACAAGCTAAGTTTGAATGATCACTCTAAGCTTGGTTATAAGATTAGGAATGTGGGCTATATTACAGTGTTTCTCTTTTCTTTTCTTCCTTTTTTCTAAACAAATACAAAAAAACATTAAAAGATCGAGAAATAAATGTAAAAAATGATAAACAAATATATACAAAATATCAATTAAAATTAAAAACAAAAACTAAAGCACCACACTCCGTGATAACAACACCAAAGTAGGTAGCGCATCGTAACCCTACACAAAATAAATAGACCTAAAACTATAACTAATGATGAGTCTAGGTCGATTCCATAGAGAGTGTGTAAACTTTTTTAATAAAAATAATCGGTGTTTAGCTTTGGCGGTTTTGATTGAATAACAAATAAAGTAAAATTAAACTAATGAAGCAAATTAAAGAAAACAATCACAAATTAGAAAAGTGATTAATACATTAGGGACCCCATCATGGGTTCAATTTCAGCTTATGCACAATTAAACATACTTCATTAAATTTTTATTCTCATACCTCTCCTAGTAACTATTAATTGTAGGTTAATAATAAGCTCTACTAACCCTAGTTTTCCCTTAGATCGTGTATAATTAAAGCAAGCTCTTTAACCGAACCTAGCTATCGAACAACCTAGGATAAGCTCTCAAGATTTAATTAGATAGCCGCATTACAAGTTAGGAAAGCAAATTAATCAAGGTAACAACTACATAAGCTCGGGTTCTTTAACCAAGTTTATGTTATCCCTAATGATTTGAAATCAATAAAAAACACAATAATTACGAATTGTATCCCTAATGATTCGATATCATTAGTAGCTACAAACAAACCTCAACATAATAATTTCAAATTATATTGAAGATTCTAGAAATGGGTTTGTAATTAAAAAATCCAATGAATGCATTAAGATCATATTTACATAATACCCAAACAATAAACATATGATAACATAATCAATCCCTAAGAAAGAAAGAAAATAATACATATGGAGAGAATGCTTAACCGTGTTCTTCGACATCAATATCACCTCCGAACTGGGTCGAGAAAGCCTAGCCCTCTATGAGTCTCTGAAGAATGATTTGTTTGTCCCTTCTTCTCTTCAAAATTGCGACTTCACTCCTCAAAACTATTTATGGTGATTCTACCATCAAAACACTCTATTTGTACTGAAAACTAGTGTTTGGGCACAGGTGGCAAAAGTCACAAGCATGACTGGATGACTCATGGATGTGAATGGACTAGTTGAGGTTCACAA
The DNA here is from genome assembly GCA_027478365.1 of Erythroxylum rufum. NCBI lineage: Eukaryota > Viridiplantae > Streptophyta > Magnoliopsida > Malpighiales > Erythroxylaceae > Erythroxylum > Erythroxylum rufum. The sequence continues at coordinate 3,660 of JANIHZ010150900.1, forward strand.
CTGTGAGCCTCCCTTGTATGGTCATAATATAGGTGTCACACCTATGACAAATTTGTAATTGGCCATGCATGGTTAAGTCACAGCCATGAGTATGTCCAACATATTGCCATATGAAGGGATACGCTTTAAACATATTCCTGTATTATGACATATACATAAACATATATTGGTGACTTGTACTGGTAGTGTTTAGTTATAAAAAAGAAGCTAAGAGAGTAGTAGACCTATTTTTAGTAATATGGGCCCATTTTGATCTCCTATTAGTAAAAAATTTAGGGTTTCTTGAGATAAAAAGGAGAGAGACACAGTGAGAAAGGGGATAGCCATTTGGGAGAACCTAAGAAAAGTCAATGGGATCTAAGGATAAATAAAAGAGAGTCAATAATATATTAAGAAGGAAGTAACCATAGAGAAAAGTTAGAAGTCTATCAAGATTCATTAAGAATATCCATATTCAAGATCCATGATAACTTATTCTTAACTCTTAAGTTCTTTCTTGTTTATTATGAGTTTTCTTTGTTTGAGTATGAACTAATTGATATATAGATGTTAGATAGATGAACTCTAGAATCTATTACTTAGAATAAGTTTTTTATTTAATGTAAGATTATAGTTTTGTTGGTAATTATTTTTTTATTATGTTCAATTAAAGTAACAATTGTAGAAGTTTTAAATTCAGATTTCATATATAAGGATTCAAGCAGTGAATGCAGAAAATTCAACTATGTGATTTAGTTAATTCATAAATAATAGGAGTTGTATAGAACTGTAAAAATAAGGTCATATACATCTTCTAGATTAAAAGCAAACTTATCATTATAATCATAGAGCAAACTAATGCGTTTTAAAGAGGTTTTGATTGGAAATATATTTTAATCAATCGATTTAATTATGGGTAGTATATTTCTTAAGAAAAGAATGTATTTTAACTTCAAATTTTCTATTGATTTAAGAAACTAAGATTAAACATCAAATCAAGATAAATTCAAGCTTAAAAAAGTTCTAAGGTTAATCTTCATCTGGATTTATTTTATCTATTAATTATTTATTCTTATTTATTGCTTTGATAGGTTAACTCTCACTTGTTATTTTAGTTTAGTTATATTTTAAAAATTCAATCATTATTTTATTAGATTAGATAATAAAAGGATGATTAATATTTGTAGTTCTAATTTTTATTCTGCCAACATCATTGTTACTAGCCATTATTGTTGGACCCCGGGAAATTTTTCTTTAAGTAAGCATGATTTAAAAATAATTTTGGAGTCTAGGTAGATTTATGTTTGGAATTTTAATGGTGCTAAGGTTAGTAGGATTTGTTGAATGGAAGAATAGAAGTAAAGTGTTGATGTAATAAAGATGTTCAAGGACGTTTTTAGGAGATCACTTGAGCATAAAAGAGCATAAGCCTATAAGGAAGGGTAAGATGGACTTTTTGGGGTTATTAATGGTAGAAATAGAAAAAGGATGTGCTGTTTTGCTGGTTAAGAAGAGAAAAACGTGAATTTAAGAGGGAGAAGAGTGAGAAAACAAAAGTTAGAGAGAGAAGAGAAAGGTTTTGGTGAAAGAAGGAAAGAGGAGAAAACAATTTGTTAAGGTAGGTTAACCATCTTTTTTAGAATTTCTAAGCTAGGTCTTAGGTTTTCTAACCTAGATAGGTGATGGGTAGGTTAGATTTACGTTCAATTTGTATTTGTTGAAATTGTATGATTTTCTTTTAAGTTATGAATTTGAATAGAATGTTGTTTTGTTTGGAACCTTAGTTATTGTAGGGGACCAAGGGAATCCTACCCAAGAGCAAAGGGAAAGGCAAGCTTGACTTGGTTTTCACAAGCTAACTAGGTGGATAACATATTTAGGGTTATAGTATAATTGGGCAAATTCTTGCCTATGTATGTATGTTGAAATTGTCTTGTTTGTAAATGTGGAAATATGCATGGTAAAATATGACTATGTTCTTCCTCAATAGAGATCATGACATCTGCATTAAATGAAAATGAAAATAAAGCATAAAAGGATAAGCATATGAGAAATCAAATATGTGCTTCTGTTTGGGTGAGAGTGGAACCATTATGTTCGTCACGTGCACATCGATAAGAGCCTTCTCCCTGCTGCCCGCTTGTGGCATATGAGCTCCGAAATGGACTTATTCTGTTCATGGGGTAAACTTCGGTTTCCTCATTCTGTTCCATGGGACCCTCGAGCCAATTTCTGTGCATTGCATCTTTAAACTTGTCATAATGATGCATTTGAATGTTATGTGCTAATAATGTTAAACCAAAGTTAAGAATGCTCCAATTAGAATATATATACATATCTATATATATGCATAAGCATGAATTTGTGGTCAATTATCAAACTCTCAATATGTTAGCCACTGAGCTGTGTAGCTCACCCCATTCCTTCCCTCCTTAGGTGCAAATCGAGAAGATCAGCGATCCTTGCAAGGCTTCGGAAAATTCAAGATATTAGAACATTTAAATTTAAGTTAGTTTCAATAACATTTGGCTAGCTTTATAAGCATATCAAACATTGAGCATCCATCTATATTTGTATTAAGCTTTTGATGAGTGTGTTGATATGTAATTAAAGCTAAGCTTAGAGTGTGTTTGGATTTATTAAGGATATATGATTCCTTCTGCTTATAATTTTCCAAGCTTTATATTGTATTTCATATTTCAGGTCTTGTATAAGGGGAAAAATAATAATTTAGGTTTAACCCTCTGGGGGAGAATCTAGAATAATCTAGGGTGGATTGGACAAAGTTGTCTTCCAGAAAGTGGTAGCTAAAATTTTTAGCTTTCCAACAGTCTATCGTCTTAGTTTTGTACCTAAGACGCTTCGTCTTAGTTTTGTATCATCTTAGTTTTGTGCCTAATACACTTCTTCTTAGTTTTTTGTCGTCTTAGTTTTGTACTTAATACATTTCGTCTTAGTTTTGTGTCGTCTTAGTTTTATACCTAAGACGCTTCATCTTAGTTTTGTATCATCTTAGTTTTGTAACTAAGACGCTTTGTCTTAGTTTTGTACCTAAGATGCTTCGTCTTAGTTTTGTATCATATTAGTTTTGTGCCTAAGACGCTTCGTCTTAGTTTGACTTTCCTCTTCGTCTTAGTTTGACTTCACTTCGTCCTAGTTTTGTGCCTAAAATGCTTCGTCTTAGTTTCCATCGTCTTAGTTTGACTCCGTTTCGTCTTAGTTTGATTCCGCTTCGTCTTAGTTTGACTCCGCTTCGTCTTAGTTTCTATCGTCTTAGTTTGACTCCGCTTCGTCTTAGTTTTTATCATCTTAGTTTGACTCCGCTTCGTCTTAGTTTCTATCATCTTAGTTTGACTTCGCTTCGTTTTAGTTTTGTACCTAAGACGTTTTGTCTTAGTTTTGTATTGTCTTAGTTTTGGTACCTAAGATGCTTTGTCTTAGTTTCTCCTTCGTCTTAGTTTTGGATGATTCACTTCGTCTTAGTTTTGATTCATCTTAGATTGCTTCGTCTCAGACTCACTTCGTTTTAAATTGCTTCGTTTTAGTTTTTCCTTCGTCTTAGTTTTTCCTTTGTCTTAGTTTCTATGCACTGTTCATCTTATACCTTCTGTTCCATTCTTGATCCTTTTAAAGGCCGAATCTCACTTCTAGATCTTCATGAAAGTTGTAGATTTAGAAGTTCTTCTTTAAACCATCCAAAAATGAAATCAATCCGACATCTGTAGTAAGAAGTATGGCAATTACGCCAAGGCATATACAATACGAGTAGGGTTCGTTGAGATAACCCTACAAGGAAACTCGCTCACGCTTTTGACTCTGGTTCGATAGTTGGGCTTCGGAAACGGGCCCCAACGTTGATGATGATGTTCTAACTTTCTTTAGGTATTTAAACTTGATTAAATGTTATTCTAGTTGTTTTTGTGTTAATTCATTTGGCTGTTGTGATTATTTGTTGTAACTTCATGCTTCGGTAATAAATCGAGATAGTGAATAAAAGATCGGTTAATGAGAGTTAATTGGCCTAATAGATTACGCAAATAATCAAATCGGTAATCACGCAAAAATCAAATCGGTAATTATACAGAGAGAGATCTCGTGTGAGGACCTAATTGTTTAATATAATGCTTAAAATCTGATTAAGTTGTGGGCTGATTGTTAATCAAGAGGTTACATGTTCGGTAACGTGGCTTAATTAGGGCTTAATGATTATAACTCAAGAGAGAGTAATCCACCCTTCAAGAGCCTAGAATCGACACCACATTAACACAAAAGTGATTAGGTTAGCATTAATGATAGGATAAATCCCTCTCTCATAATTTAGTAATTTTTCTTATCTGATTTCCCATTGTGGATTTGATGGTGCCCAATATTCGATTCTGTTTGTGTTAATTTTACAAATTAATTTTCTGTCAATCATCTTCACGTATTTACTTTTATATTTGTTTTATTTCCATTTCAATAATTCTTTAGGCTTTAGATAACTTAGAATTAGATTAGTTCGACAACTCCTCGAGGGATCAACACCTCACATACTACACCTACAAAGTTTTTAGCGTTGTTGCCAGAAAGTAGTAGGATTAGTTTAGTTCTTATAGTCTAAGGTGTTTTCATCACTCTTGTTTCCGTGCATTTGCATGAACATAAGAGTAACTTAAAGTTCAAGTCAGATTATTGAAATCCTAGCAGTCGACGTCACTCACCTAAAATGAGCCATTTGAAGAGTTAGATGCCATGAAGAAGAAATTAAAGAATCAATGGCTAAGGAATTTTATCAAGAGTTTCAGCTTGGAGGAAATCAAAGGAACCAACCTCCCTCATGGATTTCATGAGATCGAGATTTAATATGACTAATCAAGGTGTCGCTAAACCACTTATTCAAGCACCTTTTTTTAAGATCCAACCGGCCTTATTGAACATGTTGCAAATAAATGTGCAATTCTATGAACTAAACAACGAGGATCCGAATGCACATATATTGAACTACCTTGAAATATGTGATACCTTTTGATATCATGGAATATCAGAAGACGCCGTTATGATGAGGCTCTTTCCCTTCACACTAAGGGATAAAGCCAAAGCTTAGTATCACTCATTAGTCCCTCAAAAGTCACAACGTGGGAGCAATTGGTACGTGCATTCACGGACAAGTATTTTCCCCTCACTAAAACTACGAAAATGATAAAAGAAATCGCGAACTTCCAACAGAGAGATGGGGAATCACTTTACGAGGTGTGAGAGAGATATAAGGATTTGTAAAGTAGGTGTCCACATCACAACTTACCTAAAGAATTTCTTTTGCAAATCTTCTACAATGGAGTCAATCAACCCATAAGAGGTACTTTGATGCAACATTGGCCGGATCGCTTATGGGAAAGATTGTTGACGAAGCGAAGGAGTTGCTTGAAGAAATGGTCAGTAGCAACTATCTGTGGACGAATAACTGAAGTAGACAACACAAAACCCTCGACTAGAAAGAGGAGCTTTAACTGTTGACCCAATCACAGAAATGCTAAGATCTACAACCTGACACGACAGCTAAACAACATGAAATTTTACTCTTCAACCCCTATTAAGGCCATTCAACAAAGATACGAGTTATGCCGCGAGGATAATCATAATACCATTGATTGCTTCCTGATGCAAAGTAATGAAACAGTGCAAGCTAAGTATATGGGAGCACAGTTTGGTCGTGGAGGAGTGAACAACCCCTATTTGAACACGTACAATCCTGGGTGGAAGAATCACCCAAACTTTTCATGGTCAAACAATGATGGAGGGCAATTTCAACCTCAAAGGCCACCTAGTTTTCAATAGGAGAAACCTAGCTCCATGGACGCCAAATCAGAAAAAAATCATGGATAAGATTGGAAACATGGATGATGTGCATAAGAGATTATAATTTTTTTTTCAACAAGTGACAAAAAATTACGCATCCTCCATTCATAACGTGGAAGTCCAAATAGGCCAGTTGGTAGATGCACTATCTGCAGAAAATGAGAGGAGCCTTCTAAGCAACCCCAAAGGAAAGAATCATGGTTATTACCTAGGCCACTGAGGAGAAGCTCAACCAAGCTGAAGAAGATAAGGAAAAGGAAAAGAAAATGGCAGATAAAAATCTCCTGTTGCATGAATATAACCTGAAGGAAATCAAGGAGTATCAACTTGCAATCCCATATCCCATTCTAGCATAATAGAAGTCAAAAGAAACAGAGTTAAAGGAAGTCCTTGAGGTAATAGAGCATCTAAAAACACAATTCACTGTTATGGAATCCATACAAGAGGGATTAATCAATAGAAAGGAGCTTGAAAAGCTGGCGAGTGAAGTAGGAAGTATGGAGAACTCTAATGAAGTGGAAACATTACCATGGAAACAAAATGATCAAGGGGAATTTTACATTCCTTGTGTTGGCCCCCGAATTCTCTTTTATTGAATAAGCATGAATTTCAAATTCGATTTTGAGGTTTAGATTGAATTGTGGATTGTAGGAGGATTATTGTTTAAATAAATGGAATAAGATGTATTAATTGGAGAAATTGAGTTTAATTTAGAGTATAGTGTGGTGTAGGTAAGAATTGAAGAAGAAAATGTACAAGGGCATTATAGGAAGATCACTTAAGGTTT
>JANIHZ010150921.1:0-10259 GCA_027478365.1 Erythroxylum rufum
AGAGTTTGGAAAGATCTATAAGTATGTAGTCTTACTCCTGATTGGTAGAAATATTGTTTCTGATTGACCCACATAAAAATAATAAATAATATATACATATTAAAATAATAAAGTAATAATAATTAAAAATAGACATAAAAATAGACATAAAAGATAATAATAAAATAACAATAAGTAATAAAATAAATATAAAACAAGGTAAAAATAAAAGATAAAAAGAGTAAACAAATACACAAATAAGGAAGAAAGCACGTAAATAAATAAATCAAACAAACCATTATAAGAGAATATTTGGGCTAAATAAGGAAATGTTTAGGCTCAATAACTAAGAAGGAAGTACTACATATTAAATGTTTAGGCTAAATACAAGGCATAAGATTTGAAGGAGAATATTTAAAAGAACTGTGAGAAAGAGAATGACCTCTTTATATAAGATCCTTTACCCTTATCATAGTACGCCAAAATTTTCTGTTGAGGGTCATGTCCTCGATAAGTGCCAACAGAGTCATATAATTCTTGATCAACTCTCTCAGTTCTTCTTAGGCCTTCCTTTTTTTCTCTTACAGTCTCTAAATACAATTTTCTCGCATCTTCTCATTAGAGCATTAAGGTGTCTTCTTTTAATATGTCTAGACCACTTAAACCTTATTTCTCATAATTTTTCATTAATATTAGTCACTTTTAGTTTGTCTCTTACCATTACATTCCTGACATTATCTCTTCTAGTAAGGTTGCTCATCCAACAGAGCATCCTCATCTTTTCCATTATTAACTTATGATTATGCACCTGTTTTGTAATTGCTCGTTTCTACACTTAAGGATTTAACTGTTAGATTAAGTCATATAATATGAGATATGAAGTGCATTTCATTTGCATGCATCATATTCGCATACACACATGAATTATGATGTAGAGACATTGTAAAGATAGTATATACACTCAATTGACATATTTTGGGTATAAAAGGTTTTAATTGATTATGATGTACTTATGTGTTAATTATGTCTTGAATTTTGTTTTGATGAATTATAATTAGTAATTTGGAAATTTGATGTTACAATTGAGTGATTGATGAAATGATGTGTGCATCTAGTATAGGACAAATGTCAAAGGGCAAGATAAATTGATACATGAAAATTTAGGTTGATTAGACCTATGAAATGGTGATATGTGGCATTGGGAATAAGTGACAAATGGCTTAACTAATTGGATGAAAAATGTCTTGAATACATGAGTGACAAGTGGCCTAGGAAACCATGTGACAAATGGACCAAACATTAGGTGACAATTGGAAGCATGAGAAGAAGACACTTGACATAGCTCTCCACTTGACAAGTGTCACACCATGTGTCTCAACCCTCACGACACACTTGTACCCCTCGATTCCCACATTTGAAAGACCATCTTCTTTCATATTTTTGGTCACATGCTCTCTTCTTCTTCCTCCTCACTATCAACACACCCACATAATCTCTGTAATCTTGAATTTTGCCAAAATTCTGTAGCTTTCATCTTGTGATTTAAACCCTTTTATTTCCATCTTATTCTTTGTGTATGCTTGAATACTTGAAAGGCTTGGTTAGCTTGTTAATTGAGGGGACTATAAGCTGAACAAGTCAGTGATTGATGGAACTATTGTGACATTTGTGAGCATAACATTCATGATGATCGATTAAGGATGAATTGCATATTGGGTTGATGATGAAGTGTGCTTGGAATTTAATGGATGAATTGGTTTTGTTTTTGACACATGGAAACCCTAAGGTTATAGGTTGTTTTAAGGATGAATTAGATTGAGAATTGAAGTATGTTGAAGGTAAATTTATGCTAAAGAAAGGTGCTAGTTTAGTGTTCTTGAAATGGGAAAGAATTAGCGTTACATGTATAAAAGTGAATGAAAGCTTCTATTTGGTTTTTTATACATAAAAGATAAATTGTTTGATTTACCAATTGAATGATTTTGAATTGGAATTAGAGATGAATTGATGAGGAATTGAAGTATCTTCAAGGTATAAATGAGGCATAATTGATGGACTATCATGAATGTGTTAAAATTTGGAAGAAAACTTAAAGGAAAATGAACGTGAACTATTGGTTCACCTATCCCACGATCGTGGGAATTGTATTAGTTCTTTCCCATAATTGTGGCAATGCTTTAAAGTGAAAAAAAGTGTTTTGTGTGATGGTTAAACCATATAAGGGTAAGTTGCTTTACTTTGGTGCATTAGGACATGATTGGGGCTTAAAATGAACCTAGAAAGTTGCTTGATTAAGTGATTAAGTGTTTGATAAGTTTAAGCTGTTAATTGAGGTTATAAACTAAGGAATGAATTGTTTGGTATCAATGTATATGAATTTGGGAAGTATGAGTTGTTAATGGAATAAGGATGTTCTTATGAATACAATTGTGATCCAAAGGATATAAGCAATGAATTAGGTATGATTGAATGGGAATTGGGAAAATTATGTGAATATATAATGCTAGAAAAGGATTGATGAATTGAGAATAATCAAACTTACTTAAGGCATAAACCTCACTGCAAACTAGATTTATATAAGCTATAATGAATGTATGATCAAGACTTGTGATTAAGGTTACATACCCGGGAAAGTCAATTGAGCATGCATTGGACATATCATATATACACGTGTATGATTGAGTATTGAGTCGATTAAACAAGTTAGTAATGTGTAAATATGTGTGTATTACATAATATAGAGGCACAAATTGAATGTCAGCGTCCAAACATTGTCGGGTCATCAAGGCATTAGCTATTATGGAGCATACTATGAGTTGACCTAGATGTGTAATCTCAATTATATATGTGCTTCAGTTTGAATTATGTGAGTTAACCTAGATGTTTTCTCACCATGTTTGAATTGTTTTTTATTAACTTTTAGATATTGAACTGTTATGGATATCATTGTGATATTGATAATTCCAGACATTGATGGTCTGAGGAGTTTGATATTCAGGACTGTATTGGAAGTGTTTCAAATTTGTATGTGCAAAGTGAAATGAGTACTCATCTAAGTGTTGAATGTCAGACAGACTTAGATCTTATGAATATGATAAATGACTATGCACTTTGAATAAAAGGTATTGATAGCATAATATGTAATTTGTTGCATTTCATTACTCTGTTATGTATGATCAGATAAAGGAGTTGTGACTGGAGTGACCCACGTGAAAAAGAGCTTAAAGTTTAGGAAATGTGCATAAGAGCCACAGGCTCAATTGTTAATGAGCCCGGTATCTACAATGGATACGAGACAGTTATGAAATGAGCCCGGTATCCACAACGGGTACGGGACAGTTATGAAATGAGCCCAATATTCACAATGGGTATGGAACAGTTAAATAGGCGCTCGGTCATAACAAAATAAAAATGAAAATGGAGTCGTATATGCATTTGTGTATGTGTGTGTGTGTGTGTGTGTGTGTGTGTGTGTGTGTGTGTGTGTGTGTGTATATATATATATATATATATATTGTACAAGTTGATGATACGAATGATCGAATTGAATGATTGGATTTTTCTGAAATGATTATATGACATGTTTGTATTTATAATGTGCTTGTTGAAATATAATGTATGTTGTGATTTGATACACAAAACTGAATGATGTGAGATATAGGATTTGATTATGAATAATGTGATATATTTATGAATTTGGTTATATACTTATGATGTTTGTGTTCTGACTTGAGTGAGCACATCGATGATGGTTCACTCACTGAGTTCGCAAACTCATCAAAATTGCAACGTTGATTTTCAGGTACTGAGGGGACCTAACTTCTAAGGCAATCTAGTAGCGGTCTAGTATTGTCAATTTTTGGAAACAAGAATGGCTCAAAGGTTTGGTCGACTGATTCTGAAGAGTCTAGTTAAAACATTTTGGGTCCAACATCCTATTTCATGTTGTACGTTTTGTATAGAGTTGCGAACTCTCACATGTTGTGTATTAAATATATACATGAAATATGAGCGTAATAACATAATGAATGTTTATGTTTGTGAATGAAATGGGAAAAATGATCTTTTGCATACTTGTGTTCTATATGATGCCATCTTAAGTGAACGCGATTGCTCTAACATGTCATTCTACTAAGGTATGTCCTCGAATATCTTGTGGATGTTCGGGTGTATGCTTTATGGTAGTGGTATGTTACATGTTTGATCCCCATAGAACATAATCAACCTAATTGTTAAATGATAGAATTTATCTTTAACTTTGAGTGGTATCTTTTTGTCATATAAAACTCCTGAAGCACTTCTCCATTTAAGTCACTCTGATCTAATACGGTGAACTATGTCTATATTGATATCTCCATTGCTATGGATGATAGGTCCTAGATACTTAAGACACTCTTTATATAGTATAACTTCTGAACTGATCTTTACCTCCATATTGGAAGCCACTCTATGGCTTAAAAAAGCTACACTCTAGGTATTTGATCTTAGTCCTGCTCAATTTGAAGCTCTTGAATCTAACGTGTTGGACCAATGAAGGTTGACAAAATAAATCCTTCTATGTTTTGATAATAATAAAACTTAAAGAATTAGTTAAGAAATAATTTCAGGTATTTGGATTAAAATGGTGGTACACTCGTCGACTAATGATGGCACAAGTTGACTATTATGTTGTTGATGATTTTCAAGTCAGATGAAATTTAAATAAAGTCGATTTGTGAAAATCAAGATTACAATAATGAGCATCAGAGTTAAACAATGTGTATTTCATGGGAAGATCTTGTACGAAGAATTCCAATAAGCATCTCAACAATCAGAGATTGTAGATTGTGTGAGATCTGTCAGTTGGAGCTTGGGTACTCTTCTGAGCCTAAAAAATAATTACAAATTTTGGGTGAGTTTTGCGAACTCAGTGAGTATGGCTCACTCAACATATAACACATACAATTCACATAATTTATCTAATAATCACATTGGGTCACATACAATTTATCAATCATTTCACGTTTTACATTCAACACATTATAATCATTTATATCATGCATATGCAGTGCATATGAGACCTACTTTTTATTTGTTACTTTGTTGTGACCAAGTGCCTAAATTGTCCCATATCTATTGTGGATACTGGGCTCATTGATAATTGTCCCGTATCCATTGGGGATGTTAAGTTTTTGGCTCCTTTGTTGTCCCATATTAGTTGAGGATAACAATTGAGGTAAGGCTCTTGCCTATATAAGGAGGTTGCTACCTCCTTGTTTAATGCACCAAAATAAAGTCAAAGATTTGTATGACAAATTTGCCTCTAGTTCCTCTTTTCAGGTGAGAGTTGGATAGTTTGTCTTGGGTATTTCTTTGTGGGTGTGTTGGTGTATTAAGGGATTGGGTGAGAGGAAAGATGATGTGATTGTAAGGATTTTTCACATAGTAGATTTTCTTCTTAGTGCCTGTGGTTTTTCTCCGGTTTGGGAGTTTCCACGTAAATTCTCTTGTGTTATTATTTTCTAATATTTTTTCTATCAAATATCCTTTGGTGTGGGTTTGGGAGGTCTAAATTCTCAACAATTGGTATCAGAGCCAAGGTGTGTTTTTCTTGAAAATTCTAAGTATGCTCTGTGGTCGCAGTTTTGACTGATCTTCCACATCAGAAAAGATTTTCTTAAGAAAGGTTCATTTGGTGCGGTGGAGTTTTGGTGTGGTAGTATGGTAGTACATGTCTAGGAAAGTTTTGGCTAAGGAAAGACTTGGTATTTAAGTGTGTCCGTTGTGACCTACCTCTCTTTCCTGGAAACTTTCCTAGTGTACCATTCATTTCTACGGTAAAATTCATCAAGGCAGAAGAGTACAGAAAAAATGTCAGAAAATTGTTCGAGAGGTGGAGCGGGTTCGGCAAAAGGCTCCAGGTCAGTTAATGGAGAAACTGACAACATCGCTAACATTGTCTCCATGGATGATGATCTTGCTCTCTAAAAGGGGGCATGCACATCCTTATGGCATGCCGCTAATCCCAAAGATGCCATGATAGAGAATATGTTACTGTTAGCGGGTTCACAAGTTTGCACACGGGGCATTAATGCAAGGTATGTGGTGGAATTTATGTCGATGGCTGATGAACTTCCAGGAAAGCCAAACATGGGAGTTGCACCATAATTTTTTAACAGGGTTATTTTCGACATGTGTCAAGTAAAAGGCTTAGAATTGATTTATTCTGAGTGGGTATGCTTTTATGGTAGAGCATGATGCTGTGAAGCATGATAATTCTCTACATTGAGAGTTATGTTATTTTCAAGAGATCTTCATTGAGGTGGAGTGTGGTTGTGGGACCAACCAAAATCGCCAAGGTGGAGATTGTTAAGTTGTTTGGCTCCTTTGTTGTCCCATATTGGTTGAGGACAACAAATGAGCAAGGGCTTTTACCTATATAAGGAGGATGCTACCTCCTTGTTTTATGCACCAACCAAAGTAAAAAATTTGTAGTACAAATTTGACTCTAATTAAATTCCTCCTTTGAGGTGAGAGTTGGAGAGTTTGTCTTAGGTATTTCTTTGTGAGTGTGTTGGTGTATTAGGGGAATGGTTGAGCGGAAAAATTGTGTGATTGTAAGAATTTTCTGATATTTTTGTCTATTAAATATCTTTGGGTGTGGGTTTGGAAGATCTAAATTCCTAACAATTAAAACATGGTTAACTCAAAATTCATGGCTTCGTTACGTTCTCTCAATGTAGGTTGAATCGGTGTACACTAGTGTGACAGATAATTATTGTGAAGAGGCGTATGATATGCCTCAAACGCCGAATCTGAAAAAACTTTTAGTAAACTATGGTAATCAATATGGTTCGTATTTTATGGGGATATGCTCTCACTATTTTCTTGTATTACAGCTTGCAGGTATCCTGGTAGATACTCATAATCTAGATGTAGCAAAAAAGTCTACGACAAGAGATTCAGAAGCAGTTCAGTTGCTACTAATTACTTTGGCACCAAACTATCAAAGTGCCATTTTTTATCAACGTATTGCTATTCTTTCACCCTCTGCAAAATACATCATATTTATCTGTCTCTTGATTTGACCTTTTCTTTCTCCTCCCTCCATTAGTGATGAAAGATCAAAAAGACAATTCCTTCTTTGAAGCTTTTCAACGAAATTATGGAAGGCCTTCAATTGACAGTAAGATCCCTTGCACCCAATGAATATTCTATGTCTGCATTGCTATTTTTAGATAATAATCAAAGGGAGAGCATTAGGTGCTATTGATTTTGTAATTTGATTGTCATTGTTTCATTGTGATTGATGGACTTTCTCACTGTTCTATAAAATGGTATTACTAATAACTATAAGCAATATTTGCTTGTAATTTGTAAGACTTACTTGCGTCTTCTTGACTCTCATAATGGCTAACATTTCCTTCTTTATTAACGTAAGTGGTCAAGTTCTAATTAGCAAATCACTACTGGCAACAAAGATAGTGTAACATAGATGGAGAACATAGGCATATAAAGAAGGTTAGGTTTCATCCCCTCCAATGAAGCTGCCATACGTAATCCAGACAAGAATCCCAAAGACAAGGTTGCAAAAAAGGAAGAGGGATGCACCAAAATCAGGCAAGCTTTACTTATCGCATTACATCTTTCAAATAATAGTAATGCCACAAACACCACAAGAAGAGGACTAAATAGAATCAAAGACATTGGAATTAAAATCCGAATCGGTCATTTTTTGTATTACATTAATAATGTTTCATTATCTTTTTAAAATGTAAGTTATGGACCCAAATTGTTGATACAATTTGCAGCTAAACAAAACACAATCTCACCCCCACAACGGCACCAATGCAAGCAGGTCGTGATGCCTCTAAGGGAAAGAACAAGTTCTTCCTAGCAAAGATCTTTGGTTTTGGTTCAAAATGAAGGGACAAAAAATATAGGCATTTATTTTATTTTTATTGTAGATTTCCATATAGTATAAACCTTGAGTGTGATGTAATGGAGACATATTGGAGTCTTTTTTTATGTAATTATATTGAAATATTTACCAAATATAATATCTTTAAGAGCTATTAGTTTTCGACTTTAACAGATAATGGCGATCTTGTTCTTCACCAATCATATTCTCACTGTCCGCCTGTTGGTGATATTCCTTTTCAGCCATTAACCACATCTAACACCTTCGCTTTTCCTAGTATTAATAAGATTGTTTATCTGAAGATTGGTGGACCCTAGTTATTGAGATGTGTAGACACGGAAGAAACATGGGCTTTCACTGCAAAACTCAAGTTCTTCTCCATGTGCCTGGTCCTATTTTCCCGAGACTAGCTTACGTACGGTACGTACATGCATATGTTTATATATATACATCATACAACTATGTTTCTTTTCCATGTGAAGTGTATAAAAAGCAACTTCTTGCTATTAGTGATTCCATTATCAACAGGTTGTCCCTAAATTCTCTTCACATGTCAATACATACCTCATCTTCCCAACGCCAAATACTAACATCCAGATAACAATATGGAAGATATTGTCCAAGTTTTCCATGGAGAACAATTGGTAGAAGAGCTACATATATATTTATAATTATGTAAACAATTGGTTATACTTCAAGACCAAATCAGGAAATAGAAAACAAACAAGAAATTTATAGAAAAATAGGATAGATGTGTCTTTGGATAGGGAATTATAGGGCATACAAATGATACTGTCTTGTCCAATTATGCCAATTATGTTCAACCATAACTGTAGCTGAACTTCTGATTCTTTCAACTCTTTTCTTGTACCCTAACTTTCCTTTCTCAACCCAATCATCTATCCATCTCTCAACTTAATATGTGTCCTCATCACCTAACATAGTCCAAAACATGAGAGTGGGAGCACCAATTTTTTGCCTTATACAACCTTATTCTTGTGGGTGCTTGATGATGGTAAAACATTGTTGAATTATTGCTTCTCATTAAACTTTCCAAGCATAAAGAATCGAGCAAAATTCTGATGCCCCACCAGCATTAAATCCTTCTAGTGAACTTGAACTTCTTGTCTGCGTAGACAACGTTATAGATGTGAAGGATGATAATGGAGGTGAAGAAGATGACGGTGATACAGATGAAAATGAAAATACTGGCTTAAAAATGAACAGAGCATGCCTTAAACCGGGATTGAATAACCAGTCATGCACGTCCCAGAGCACCTCCATTCTTACTTGTGGAGATTTATAGATTCATTACCTCTGAACTTCCATTGAAGGTGCTTCACATGAATGACCAAGCGGCCATCAATTCTTACCTCCATTTCTGGTTTAGTCCCATGACTCGAATTGACATTATTTGTACCCACCACTAACATTGTTGTTCTTGCACTCAATTGAGATCTCATAAAACCTACCTTTCTCTTGGAACCTTATTCTTGTGGAAAACTTTTTCTTACCAAAGATATGCTCTTTTATTGAGATCAAAACGGGATCGATGAGAGCAAGTCTACACCTTGTTTTCCTGTAGGCAACTTTCTTTAGATCTCCAACAACTAGCACAACCTCTTCTTCACAAACAATGGCAACATAGTATTCAGAGACAGGCTCAATTTCATCATTAAATTTTGCATCTTTGAGGTCCCAGAAGATGTCTACAGCTTTAATATCCACCGTAAATCTTTTGGACCCTTATTTTCTCCAAAAAATACCACGACTTTTGCTCCACTTTGTAGGTGTACTGGCTTTCTCCTTCAGGCTTCAGCCCCTTTTATTAATTAAGTAAGAATGACGGTAGAGGAGCAAGTCTTCTTTCAATTTTCTTTTCTTGAAACGACATCGTTTTACTACCATAAAACGATGATCGGTGGAGTCCTTTTGCACGCGGTAGTATCGCTTCAGCCATGATGACATTAAGACTAATGTCAAGCTATAATTTAAAAAATTTGAAAATTTAAATATTCCATTACTATTTTTAAAGTTTAAATTATAATTAAAAAATTAAAAAAAAATTGAACGTTTTTTTAATAGCACTCTTAGCTAATGGAACTATCATTTTAAACCAACCTAAATTAAATTACTAATGGAACTATCATTTTAAGTTGAACGGTTAAAGTTTTAAAAAATTGATCAACTAATTAAAATTTTCAAAAGTTTAGTATTAAATTTAAATAATCTAAAACAATTGGACAATTAAGTAACGGATATCCCATATTTTAGGTTGAGTAACTAGCACTCTTAGCTAGTTTTCATGAATCATTTCATTTATATAGGGATTTCTCATTTTTAAACCAAAACATTTATATTAAATTTAAAAAACTCACGT
>JANIHZ010150962.1:0-10255 GCA_027478365.1 Erythroxylum rufum
TGCCAAATCCTAAGTGGGAGCTTAGGTAGAGGACGTAGGTCTTAGCACCGAACCTCTATAAAAACAGTGTTTGCCCTCCTTCTCTATACTCTTAATTTAATTTGATTAAATTATTTTGTGTGTATTAATTCCTTGTTTTTGTAGAACTCTGCGAAAAAGATTAAAGATCTATTCAACCCCCCTTCTAGATCGTTTACATATACTCTTTATTTAATTTTATTTGAAGACCAACCTTAATATTCTTCTAACCATTAGATTTATCTTCTTCGGTTCTTCAATAATGAGATTAAATGCATCTTTATAGTATCATTCCATACCCCCTCCTTTTCATTAATTTCCACACAAGCATTGGAATCATTCATATTGTTGAAAGCTTCTATCACTATATGTAATTACATATAAGTGACATCAATCACAACAATTTCCGTAAAGAATTAAGTGCTAAATATGGTTTAAAAATAATCATGAAACAATCATATAAAATAGTAAAAAATTATCAAACATG
Organism: Erythroxylum rufum; assembly: GCA_027478365.1. Lineage (NCBI taxonomy): Eukaryota > Viridiplantae > Streptophyta > Magnoliopsida > Malpighiales > Erythroxylaceae > Erythroxylum > Erythroxylum rufum. The sequence goes on from JANIHZ010150962.1 coordinate 506, forward strand.
TTTTTATAATAATTTCTCTAACCTAGGATTATACTATGGAGTCTAATACAGTGTTCTTGCACTACAAAAGTAATCGTGTTCTTGAAGGATTCATATGCTATAAGAGATCTGCACCTAAGAAAAATTATCTGCACCTAAGAAAAATTATGTATACAAAGAGATCAATAGCTAGTAAGAAAAAATATCCATGAAATATAACTAATTCCAAGCATACAATCTGCAAAACTTTTACAATTCTCACTCAATTTTATGAATTTATCCTTAAATTATAGATAAGAATGATTATCCTCAAACTGAAAGTCAAAAAGCTATAGCAATAGTAATATATATTAACGTTACTAAACTTGGATTATTTTGGACCAGTGATATGAATATGAACCAATTCTTCTTTCAAGGAATAAGGGGAAATAAATATTATATTTGGAGACAGATAAACGAAAAAAAAAGGTTTAAATATTTACAAAAAGGACTTGGTAGATGCTGCTATGATCAACTTTTTTTTATATTAGAAATAGAAATATTATATATACTTCTATCAGAATTGATAAAATAGAAAAGGCTGTCATTATTCTTCAAAGTTCGATTTGTTCCTGTAAACGATCAGCAACAGGTAAAGGGAACCATAATAATTAAAAGGGATGGACCATTCAACCAAACTTTCTAACAACTTCCTGGAACTTGGAATTGAATGGACCATTCAACCAAACTTTTTCTAGCTAACTTGACACCCTTCTATTATATTGACCCAAAGAATGAATTGACACCTTTCACTTTATTATGATATATTACCATTTACCATTTTCCTCTTCATAGAATAAAACAATTAAGATAAGGTTATTTAACCAAAAAAAAAACAATTAAGATAAGGTTGGCAGTGATGAATGTATTCAATATTTACAACTACATTAATTCTACATTTTTACATCCAATCGGATAACTACATCAACTATTTATTACTAAAAAAATCTTAATTTGACTTGACATATAATAATCCACTGGGCATTTCGTAACAAAAGAGATTGTTAGTTATTACTAATAAAACAACGAAGCCATCAAGTTCCTTGACCATGCAATTTATATCAACAACAACCTAGATGAAATAAAGAGTGTTTTAGTTCTTAAAGGAGGAGAATGATTGGAGATTGACATCTCACAAAACGTAGCAAAAACAATATACTAGAAAAGCAGAAACGCAACTTTTGACATAAACAACTTCATATTTATAAACAACTCACTCATAAAAAACCAGACGTGGATGGAAAATGAAAAGCTAAGAAAATAACAAAAAAAATATAACAGTCTAATGAAAACAAATTTTCAATAGTATTCAAAAAATACCAAATCAGTCTCTGAAAACTCACCTGGTAAAAAGCCCAAGCTTAATTTTGCTTTTTTGCATTGATAAAAAAGGTGATAATTAGCAAATTTTCAATTTTGGAGAAGAATAACAACTCCAAAAACAACACTTACGTTATGAATCAAAAGTTCATAAGAAAAAGAAGCAAAAGAGAGATAAAAGAGGAGTTAGGGACAAAAAAAAAAAATGGTTGTAAAATAGAGAAGAGAAGAGTGGTTTTCTACATAATAGGTTTACACGAAAATAAAAGGATAAGAGGAGAAAGTGAAAACGAGTTTGTTGTTATTTTCTTGGCTAAGAAAACCTATTATGAAATATTAGAAAAACATTGTATTTGTGTTTTTATGAAATTGTTTTGGCTTTTTTTAACTTTTAAAAACAACAGATAGTAATAATAAGCAAACAAATGTATTTTAACAAGTTGTTTCCTTTTTTTATAAAAACCACATCAAGAAATAGAAGAAAAAAGAGAAACAAATGGGCCCTTTGAGTTGATCAGAGCCCTCGTATGCGTCTATTACTACTCTTGTATAATTCTAGGTTGTGCAAACATGTTAGACTTGGCAATTGGTTCTTGTTTTGATGATCTTAGGGAAAGGGATGAAGCTAGTACGTGTCTAGGCAAACTTGGAGGCAAAGCTAGTGTGTCTTCAAAATATTTGGAGCAGTTGTTGTTTTTCTAAATTTCCTTAAAAATTGGGAGCATTTGTTGTTATATAAATGTTCATGAAAGCAATGATGACAAGACAGAATTTCAAAGCCAATGCTTAATGCCATCTTTAAGATATGGAAGTACAAACTTCTTCAATAAAGATAATAAAACAGGGAGATTAGAGTTTATGTTTGTTCTTGTGGGGTTTAACAAGCTATTCTCCTAGGTCTTAAATAGATAAAACAGGAGTTGATTTGTGTTTTTGGAACTTATGTTTGTTCCAAAATTAACATGCTCTTAAAGGAAAGAGCATATTAGTTATGACCTTACCAAGAAGATTCATAAATTCTTTTGAAAGAAGCCACTTATGTTTCACACAAGAGGAAGTAACTAAATGAGAAAGTAATAAATTGGTGATGAAAAATGTCAAATGACGGTGAAATAATTGCAATGTACCTTCACTTAACAAACATCCTAAATTGTTGAATATTAGTCATTAAATGAGAAAATGATACTTGTTCAAAGGTTTATGGCAAGGATGAGTACATTCCAGCAACTGTTTCTCCACAAAAGATGGTCTTTTCAAAGACAGTTATTGGTTGAACAATAGATGCATTTTTACTCTTACAAAGACAACAACATGATACAAAAATCACAAAAATCATATGATTAAGGTCATTTTCTGACTAAAGCGCATCAAGTAAAAGATAGCAAACTCTTAATGTATTTAAAGAAACTTTTTTTTTAATTAGATGTCAATTGGGCATGGCTACTATGAATTAGTAACATATAACTCAGTTTTATGTAATCCTATTATTTATAACGTATAAATTTTGAATAAAAGAAATAAAAACTTTCTTAAAAGAGAGAATGGAATAAACTATATATAACTTGTCTTTGAACTAGTAATCATGTGAGTATACAATTTAAAGTATAAACTTCCTATAATCTTATTACAATATCTTTATTTCTTCAATAAAAGCAAAGATTACTGAATTAATTCACTTGTTAATATAGAAATCACGTATAATATGTAAAATACACAAGAAGGGGGGTTGAATTGTGTTAAATCGTCTAAGATATTAATCTTTAAAATCTTCTTGATTTTCTTGACAAATTCAGACGATTACAAAACAACGCACTTAATTTGATGAGTAATGCAACAACGGAAATTAGTATCTATTCTTCTAACAACAAGAAATTAAAGAGGTAAGAGTTAGAGAATATGACACCACGATTTATACTGGTTCACCCTTAACCTTGGGCTACGTCCAGTCCTCAGAGTTCATTTGAGATTTTGCTATCTCCTTCAACATTACAAGTATTATTTTTACACTTACAGAGCCTTTTCAGGTCTCTTTCACAAAGTATTATTTATCTACTTCCTTAGCCTCTTCAGGCTCTAGCCTTTCTTTCACTCGAAAACATATTATTGAGCTTCACGTTACAGATATATTTGCTCTCTTTCTTTCTTTCTTTTCTCTCAGAATATTTTTCACAGCATGAGCACTTGAGCACAGAATTTCGTGAAGTATGTTTTGTACATTCAGAAGTCTCCCTTTTTTTACAAAAAAGTTTACTACTATAACTAATATTTATAACCTAAATCTCTAACGGTCTTCTTTGAGAAATCTGCTTGTAGAGTCTTCTAAAGTCTGTTATTAGTAAAGTCCTATAACCAACTCCAACTAAATGACGTTCTAGTACATTCTTCAATTACATCGTCTTGCTTAGATTCGTATGCTTCGTTTGGTGTCTTAGACTTAATTATTTCGTTTGATCCATCTTAGATGCTTTGTCTTATTCAGCATTTACTTAAGTATCATCTTGATTTGATGATTTGTGCCACTTACATTTATCAGTGCACTTAACAAATTCATCAAAATAGTTCACACACTATTATTATTATTATTATTTGACTTTCATCAAAATCAATAGAAGAAGTGAACTTTCTTGACTTAACAATCTCCCCCTTTTTGATGATAACAAATAATCATAATATTAGAAGATAAAGATAATATTCAGATGAAAAAAGCAAGATATACAATGATAAACAAAAAAATTCTAATTCTAATTCTCCTTTCTGCTGTTCTCCCCCTATTTGTTATTAATAAAAAAGATAGTTCATCTTAGACGCTTCAAAATTTTAGAATACATTTGTTGAATATCAGTGCAGATCGTCTTGAGGTCTTCTTCTATAGAAACAAGTAGGAGTGCTATTTCCTCATAAAGATCACCCACTGCATCACCTAGTTCATCAACCTTAGTATTAATTTGCTCAATGTTTTTAGCTAAGACCTCTTGAACTTCCGTCTGCTTGTGACTAGCTTCAGTCCATTTGATGAAATTCTTCAAGAGCTCTAAATTAACAGTGGCATCTTGTAGTATTTCACTAAGTGGATGAATGTGTTCAAAGACAGAGGGTTTTCTAGGTGAATCATCTAATTCTATAATTTTAATTGAGGGTAATTTGTAAATCAGTTGCCCTAGAAGGTGTAAAATAGTTTTAACTGAAGGAATGAAACCTAAGGGTTTGAAATGAATGAGCAAATGCACAAAGGTTTCTAAGTTAAAATCGATACCTTCAATTGTGATACTTTTGTATCTTCCTTTTAATATTGTGCTAACTACCTTGAAGCTTTTGTCTTTGGTAGATGCTCCAAAATTACTTCCTAATTCCCTTGATATATGATGTGAGACATAGACGCCTACAGGTTGAGCTGTATGACATACATCGTCTATGTTCTTCATTGCCACTTGAATCTCTTCTTCTGTGAGATCATCTTCTCGTCTTTCAGGAAACTTCTTCTTTCCTTTTTCTTTACTAACTACTGGTGTTGGACGTCTAGGTTGTACATTTAGTATAATCTTGATTGTCGTTCTGTTTGTCACTGGATAGATTGTATAAGGATCTTTCGTAATTTTCAATGGATGGTTTTGCCTTTTCATCTCGTAGAATACTATATAGTCTTCGTTCTTTAGGGATTAAAAGATGTATCGTTTGATCATTTAGTGTTATAGGTTCAACTTGAACCTTAACTTTTTGTTTAAAAGGTTCTCTGATGATAATTGAACCTATGTTACGATAAGGTGTTGATTCTTCTATGACCTTCATCTTCAAATCTTCTTTCTTTATTGGTTGCGAAGGGTTGTAAGTTACTAGCTGTTGTTCAGACGATGTCTTCTTCTTCTTTTCAATAGTTTGTGTCTTTTGTGATTGGAGCGTCTCAGCCTTCCTCTTTAAAGACACTTGGTGAGTTAGTTATTGAACCTTGCTTTCCTTCTTTTTTGGAAACGTCTTGGCTTGTATCGACTCATCATATGATTGTTCAACCTTTACCTCTGCTGATATTCTTCTAGACGATCGAGGTTTTGCTTGTATTTTAGACGGAACATTTTCTTTCCTACTTCGTCTTACTGAAAGCTCCCCCTTAGACTGTGCTTTTGGTGTGAAATTTGCATCCGATTTGGCTTCAGCCTTGATCCCCATTTTGTGAATATTAGAGGCATTGATAACACTCTTAACATTCATCTTTACTCTGTTTCCTCTATGAAATAGGATTCCATATTCTTTGAAGAATCTTATTAACAACATACCGTAAGGTAAAGAACCACTCTTCAGATGATAATCCTCCCTAGCCTTTATCATGTACTTCAGAATCAAGAACGAAAGATTAACATGTTGGTGAGTGAGTAGATGAAACAGACAATGTTCATCATTCATTGTCACCACATCCTTTGATCCTGCTCTTGGTAGGATACAATGGAGAAAAAGTGAGTGAAGAACCCTAGCCTTCGGAATGAGGGTTGAAGACTTCTTAACTCCTGGATTACTGGATCCATATAGTTGTCGATTGATGTTGGCTTCGTCTATATGACGTTGAGCAATCCAATTTGTATTGTTGAACAATTTTACTCCTTCATTTGGACACCTAATAGCCTTCACAATAGAATCTTGTCTGATTATTATCGACAACCCATCTACCATCGATACCAAGGTGTTGTTTACCACGTTCATATTCTTCTAGAACTCATATATTTCATTCAGATACACCATCTCTCGGATGTTGAAGAAATTCTTCCATCCAACTGCTTCAATCTCAGGTTTGATATTCATCCGATCATTCTTCAGGGATGTGAAATCAACGAGTCTTCCATAAACAAGAGATTTCAGCATTTTTTAATCTGTAAAAGATAAACACTAAACATAGAAATGTATTTCGCTTAAAGAAGCGAGATTAGTATATAGAAAAAATTGAGAGAAAGATATGAAATGAAATGAGAAGGATTTGATGTTTAGAACAGAGGGTTGAATCGTCTTTGTTGAGAGCACTTTGAACAAGTTGGTTTCGAAGTTTTTCAAGAAAATTCTAGAGTGTAAGGTGTTGCAGATTTTGAGATGATTTCTTTTTATATACACTCTTGAAAAGTTACCATTTGTAATGTTTTTTAACTGATCCACTGGTAATCATAAAATTGAAACTACCGAGTGAAAGTTACCGTTACTATTTAATCTGAAAACTTACAACTTTTTAGCTTCTTCAGGATGAATCGTCTAGATCATGGAGTTTCAGACGAATGGTCATTTAACATCACCATATTCAGGTTTCATCTAATTCCTTGAATCTGTCTTCATTTAAGGGTTTGGTGAAGATATCTGCCCATTGTTGATTCATCTCAACAAATTGTAGATTGATGATCCCCCTTTGTATATAGTCTCTTATAAAATGATGTCTAACTTTAATATGCTTTGCCCTTGAGTGTTGTATTGGATTTTTTAAGAGATTAATAGCACTTATGTTGTCACAGAAGATTGGAATATGATCTTCTTGGATAGAATAATCCTCTAACTGATACTTTATCCATAACATCTGTGAACAACAGCTTGCAGCTGATATGTATTCAGCTTCTGCTGTAGATAGAGCAATTGAACTTTGCCTCTTGCTTGACCAAAAAATTAGATTATGACCAAGAAAGTGACAACCTCCATGTGTACTCTTTCTATCAATCCTATCTCCAGCATAATCAGCATCACAGTAGCCAATTAACCTGAAATCTTTACCTTTCTCATACATTAAGCAAAGATTAGTAGAACCTGCCAAGTATCTCAATATTCTTTTAACAACAATATAATAAGATTCTCTAGGATTTACTTGAAATCTTGCACACAAACAAACACTAAACAATATATCAGGTATGCTTGTAGTTAGGTAAAGTAAAGAACCAATAATTCCTCTAAAAAGAGTTTGATCAATCTTCTTACCAGCTTCATCCTTAGATAAGAGTATTGAAGGATGCATAAGAGTCAACATTGGTTTGACCTTATCCATTTTATATTTGACTAAAAGTTCTTTGATATATTTTTGTTGATGAATAAAAATCTTTTCCTCAGTTTGTTTAATTTGTAAACCAAGAAAGAATTTCAATTCACCCATATTACTCATTTCAAATTCACTTTTCATAAGATTTTCAAAACTCGAACATAACTTCTTAGAAGTTACACAAAAAATAATATCATCTACATATATTTGTACAACTGTGAAATTATTTTTAACACATTTTCTAAATAAGGTCTTATCTACTTGACCTCTAATAATGTCATTTTTAATCAAAAACGAACTCAGACGATCATACTAAGCACAAGATGCTTGCTTTACTCTATACAAAGCTTTATGAAGTCTATAGATATAGTCTGGTTTATTAGTATCTTCAAAACCAGGGGGTTGCTTTACATAAACTTCTTTATCTATAAAACCATTCAGAAAAGCACTTTTCACATCCATCTGAAACAGTTTTATATCATGAAAAATAGTATATGCAAGCAATATCCTAATAGCTTCTAGTCTAGCTACAGTAGCATATGTTTCATTATAGTCTATTCCTTCTTGTTGATTATAGCCTTGAGTTACTAATTTAGCTTTGTTACGGTTTACTTTTCCTGATTCGTTTAGTTTATTTTTGAATACCCATCTGGTTCCTATAATAGATTTATTGAGAGGTTTAGGAGCTAGAGACCAAACTTTATTCCTAGTAAGTTGATTTGACTCCTCTTGCATAGCTAAAATCCAAGCTTCGTCTTGAAGAGCTTCATCAAACAAATGCTACATTTGCCTCTCTTCTAAATTTAGATCTAGTTTTCACTCCTTTTGACGTTTCTCCTATAATCAAGTTTTCTGGGTGAGAAGATTTATATTTTCAATCTTTCCTTAAGCTAATATTTTCAGAGATATCTTGTACCTTATCAGGTAGCTCGTTTGATGGTGAATCGTCTAGGTTATTAACTAAAGGAGTAGATAGAGTTTCATCATCAGAATCGTCTCTTTTATCTAGATGAGAATCATCATCAAATTTTACATGCATAGACTCTTCAACAGATTTAGAAACAAGATTATAAACTCTATAAGCTCTAAAAGTAATTGAATAACCTAGAAAAATTCCTAAATTGATCTTAGAATCAAATTTATCTACCTTTTCTTTTGTATTCAAAATAGTGCATTTGCAACCAAAAGGATGAAAGTAAGAAATATTTGGCTTTTTTTCCCTTCCATAATTCATATAGAGTTTTATTTAAAATAGGACGCAAAAATACTCTATTTTGAATATAATAAGCTGTATTTACAGCTTATGCCCAAAAGTACTTAGGAAGATTCATTTCACATAGCACAGTCCTTGCCATTTCCTAAATCGTCCTGTTCTTTCTCTCTATAACTCCATTTTGTTGAGGAGGTCTAGGAGCAGAGAAATTATGAAAAATTTCATTCTCTTCACAAAACATTTTGAATTTTTCATTTTTAAATTCTCCACCATGATCACTCCTAATTTTAGAAATAGGCATTCCTTTTTCATTTTTCAACTTTTTGGATAAAACTTTAAAACATTTAAAAGATTCATCTTTATATGATAAAAACAATATCCAACAAAATCTAGTGAAGTCATCAATAATTACGAGATTATACTTCTTTCCACCTAAACTTAGTGTTTTGGTTGGACCAAACAAATCTATATGTAACACTTAGTGTTTTGGTTGGACCAAACAAATCTATATGTAACAGCTCTAGAGGGCTAGACGAAGTTACAATATTTTTAGACAAAAAGGATGTTTTAACTTGTTTTCCTTTTTGACAACTCTCACAAAAGAAATCTTTGTTAAAAAATATCTTTGGTAAACCTCTTACCAAATTATGTCTAACTAATTTGGAAATATGTTTAAAACTAACATGACCTAGCTTTTTATGCCAAATCAGTTTTTCATCATCTTTTAATAGAAGACATGAAATATTTTGACTTTTCAAATCGTCCAAGTTAATTTTATAGAGGTTATTTCATCTTTTGGCAGAAAAGAATATGGAACCATCCTTGTTTTTTACTAAACAAGAATTTTAATTAAGGGATACTTCAAAACCATAATCACGTAATTGACTTATACTAATTAGAATATGCTTTAAGCCTTCAACTAGCAGAACATTGTCAATAGACGAAAAGGAATGTTTACCAATTTTGTCGATCCCAACTATTTTATCCTACTGGTTGTCTCCAAAAGTTACTGATCCTCTTTACTTATGTTGGAGGCCTAGGAACATAGACCTTCTACCTCTCATATGTCGCGAGCAACCATTGTTTAAGTACCATTGATGGTGGTTGCTTCTTCCAAGAAAGGAGATCTATAGTATATATTATATCCTTCTTAGGTACCCATATTTTCTTGGGTCCTTTGGGGTTAGTCTTACAATTTTTCTTTGAA
>JANIHZ010150971.1:0-10255 GCA_027478365.1 Erythroxylum rufum
TGGTTCTTGGGTGAGTCCACGACTCGAACCCAAGACCTCAAGGTTTTGTTGGTTTTACAACCACGCCTCTTACCATTAAGCCTACATAGCTTGTATAGGGAGGACAGTCGCAGAACAAGGGAGGTCGCTAGTGTCCCACACTTGATTAAGAAGGACACAATCGAGGCGTGCTTAACGGCGATTCTTTTGACAAGTGTAGAAATCCCCACTTGAAAGGGCATCTGCAAGGCCATGTAAAAGCCGAAAGTCTTGTAAATCCTGCAAAAAATAAGCTGCTGGGGGCAGACACCCTCGCCTTTCCGACACAGCACAAACACAGTTGAAATCACCCAAAACCATCCAGGGGGTCGACCAGTCAGGAGCTAGCTGCGTTAACTTCATCCATAAAGCTTTCCGCTCATGGACTGTATACAATCCATAAACACATGTCACAGTAAATTGAGCTTTGGTATTACAGCACACCACCTGGCTGTAAAGGAATTGATCGCCTTTCGCTAGTAAGGAGCAGTGATATTGGGAGGGATCCCACACCAACACCATCCGGCCACCTTCAATAACATCAAAATTATGCCAATACTGCCAACCCGGAGAACGGGACTGAACAAATCGCTCCAGGCTATCAGTGGTAAGTTTCGTTTCCAAAAGACACATCATACTACAATTGTGTTTCTTCCACAAGGAAGTAACACTATACTGTCGCGAGGGTTTATTTAACCCTCGGACATTCCAGCTTAGGAATTTCATGGTTGCAGTATGGAGGCACCACCTCCATCCCCTCTTCGAATAGACGCCACAGGACGGGAAAAGGTTCTGCCACCCCCTGGTGAACCTAAGGGCCAACACCCGACTTGAGGGCCACTACCAATAGAATTAAGAAAGAGCTATCAGTTATCAGTAAGAAAGAGCTATGCTATAGTCTAGGCGTTGGAGAGCTTCTCTCACTAGGGTTCCCACCTTGGTTTCCTCCACCTTGCTACTTCTCTCGCTTTGGTTTTCTGCTGTCTACACACAGCTGTTCTTAGCCTTTTGCCTTCTCTTTGTGTGTCTTAGTGTAAATCTGACTTCTTTTGGTACAACCGTTTGCCATTTTTCGGATCTTTGGTGCTACTCCTGCGGATATACAACCTGCCTATCGATTTTTGTGCCAACTTGCCTTCTGTCGGTGGATCTGCTCGCCTTTCCCCTTCTACGCGCATTGCCCACTCTACGTTTGGGTTTTTGTTGGACTATGAATTTGGGCGAGTTGCGTGCGTACCTTGCGCAGGCGCTCCTGGGCGATATTGGGCGAGGTCCATGCGCTCTTGGTGCGGACGCACCTCCTGGCCGACTTGACCACTTAGCCATCCTTCAGCCAACACTTAAGGTACAATGACTAAGAAGAAACAACGTGGTAGAGACGTTACAAAGGAGATTATCTTAGGTCTTCGATCACCTTCTAAAGCTTCAGATGAGGGAGGGTCCAAAGGTGCGCCTCCGAAGAAAAACTTGGTGAGTGTTAGTATTGCCGACCCGGGGGATAAGGTAGCATCTACGGGGACTGATGATTTTGATGTTGATAGTGCTGGAAGTGATGATAACGGGGCAGATCCAACTTCGGATAGCTCCAGTAGCTCACAGGAGGAAGCTCCCTACTAGGTGCCCGACAAAATGCCAACACCATCCTCCAAGCCATCCTATGCTGGTCTGTTAAAAAACAACCGCATGCTGACACAAGGAGTTCAATTGGAGCATAAGGACGTAGGTGATATTGTCACAATGACACCTGAAGATTTCCGACCCATTGAGGAAGCCTGGGGTTTTTGCTTGGTTGGTCGATTTACTGGTCTTTTTTCGGGTATGAAAGCAGTTGAGGGGCTGGTGGCCAAATAGGGAGTGCAGTGCCGACTACTTCCACATGACTAAGGCTGGCTAATTTTTCGGTTCACCAATGAAGCAGATCGCACTACTGTTTTGATGGGAGGTCCGTATACACTCTATGGTAGAACATTGTTATTGAAGGAGTTAAGCAAAGGTTTTGCCTTTAATAATGATAAGTTTTTGAAAATTCCCATTTGGATTAAACTACCAAATGTTCCTCTCGACTTTTGGCATGTGGAAGCCCTCTCGAAGCTAGGATCGAGACTAGGCAAGCCAATATGCACTGATCAAATTACGGGCCAACGTACCAGAATTGGCTATGCACGTTTATTAATTGAAGTAGATGTCTCCAAGCCGCCAATCCCAAGCTTCCAAGTTCAGCTACCTGAGGGACAAGTATATACATAGCAGGTTGTGTATGAAGCATTTCCTCATTTTTGTAGCACTTACCGAAGAATAGGTCACCTTCAAGCGGATTGTCAACTTCTTTCTAGAAGTAAGTCGACCACATCCCCTTCTACTGATAGAGGTAAGCAGGAGGAGACTAGACAAAAAAACCAGGAAGAGTCGACAGGAACAGACCCGCAAAGAAGCTCCAGTCCAAAACAAGGCCATTCAGCCTACTATGGCTCCCCTTGATGCCGACCCGACCATGGTGACTCACACTAAGGCCAGCTATACTTCAGGTGTGGAGGAAAACAATGGCCTTCTTCCCACCATCCATGAGGGTGATTCTATGCCAAGAGACACCAAATGTTGAGAACAGTGAGGTTCACTTACCAGCAGATCTGACCACCAATAGCAATGCCAATTCAACTCCAGAGATAACCGAAGGAGAACCTACTGAAACTTTGATTATAGGATTAGGAAAGGACCTAAAGGAGCTGATTTACACAAGGGGCAGAAAGATCCTAAAGGCCTGACAATAATCAACCGTAAAGGTATTGAAAAAACCATTTTGAAACCGAACCATATTGAAAAGGTTGATGGTATAGTTAATATACGTAGGAATGAGGGAAGGGTTGGCCCTTCCTCATTAATGAAATGACTTTCTTATGTTGGAATATCCGAGGGCTGAACAAAGCCTCGAGACAGCACAGTGTTAGCCTATTAACTAGGCAATACAAATGTCGCTTTATGTGTCTTTTGGAAATTAAACTTGATGTGGGTGATTTGGAGAAATTTATGAGAAACAAATTTGCTGGTTGGGAGTTTCAACATAATTTTGAACAAATTCCTGGGGGCCGAATGGTGGCGGCATGGGATCCTTTGTATTATACTTGTAGCATCCTTTTTGAAGGTGAACAACTTATACATTGTGCGGTTAGCAGTACAACAACACAAGATCAGTTTCTGGTTTCGTGCATCTATGGATTATATACTGTTTCTCAACGGAGAGACCTTTGGCACTATCTATTGGGGCTAAATGTGAATCTACAGACTCCTTGGTTACTTATAGGAGATTTCAACTTTGTGTGCTTAGCAAATGAAAGGAGAGGAGGCCGACCTCCTTCAGCTTATTTCCTTAAGGACCTCCAAGACTTTCGGATGGCTTTAAGTTTGGAAAATACTCCCTTTAAAGGTGAATTCTTCACTTGGCATAAAAATCAATGGCTGGCCAAATTAGACCGGGCACTAATCAATCTAGCATAGGGTGTTCGAGACATACTGCTTTGCTACTTTTCTCCCTATGATGGCTGATTCAGATCATTGTCCCATGTTAATAGATTTCCACCACCACCAAGCCCACAGTAACAAATCATTCAAAATTTTTAACATGTGGATTTCTCACCCCCTTTTTCAGGAGACTGTTGCCGAAACTTGGGGCATGACTATTGTGGGTACTGCTCAATTTTCGCTTTGCACCAAGTTGAAATCACTTAAAGCTCCCTTAAAAGCTTTGAATCGACAAGCTTTTGGACACATCACTACCAAAGTGCAATTAGAACAGGATGAATTTTCAGCTAGCTTATCAGGCTCTCCTTCAATCCCCGGATGATGAGGATTTGAAAACCCAGGTTAATCTTAAGCGGAAGCAAGTTAGCTTTCTTCAAGATGCAAAACGGAGCTTCTTTCAAAAAAAGGCAAAATGTACTCATTTAATGGAGGTAGATAGGAGTACTAGCTATTTTCACTCCATTGTCCGAAAGAAAGCTGAACTGAATGCTATCACTTATCTTATTACGGATGATGGGTCTGAAACCTCATCCATGGAAGAAGCTACTGATCGGCTCCTACATTATTACATGAAAATCTTGGGCTCTCCTTCTCCTAGAAGGCTAGCGGATATACAGGTGATCCACCATGGGCCTATTTTAGCTCCTTCTGATCATGTTAATTTGGTTGCCCCTATTACTACTGCTGAAATTAAACAGGCCCTTTTTGATATTGGCGATGATAAAGCACCGGTTCCGGATGGTTACACAGCTGTTTTCTTTAAAAAGCAATTGACTCGGGCGAGGATGAATGTTGTGATGGCGGTGCAGGAATTCTTTGAGAGTAGTAGATTGCTCAAGCAACTAAACCATACAATCCTTACACTTATTCCTAAAAAGAGCTCTTCACCAAGAGTTTCTGACTTTAGGCCAATTGCTTGCCTTAATGTTGTGTATAAGATCATCACCAAAATATTGGCGGCAAGATTAACCATAGTAGTGGGACAACTAGTAGACCAAGGTCAAGCAGGATTTATGCCGGGCAGGAACATGTTGGATAATATTTTCCTTGCACAGGAACTTATGAGGGGTTACAGTCACAAACGCATTTCACCCAGATGTATGTTGAAGATTGATATTACCAAGGCCTATGACACTGTTTCTTGGGATTTCTTAGCTGAAATGCTGCATGGATTAAACTTCCCTACACAATTCATTGGGTGGATTATGGAGTGTGACTCCACTTCTTCTTTTTCACTCATGATTAATGGAACTTTACATGGTATGTTCAAAGGAAAGCGTGGGCTACGTCAAGGTGATCCGATGTCTCTCATTCTTTTTCTCTTATGCTTGGAATATCTTTCACGAGTGTTAAAAAAGAGCACAACTAACACTTCATTAAATTTCATCCGAAATGCCAACAACTTGCTATTACTCATTTTGCTTTCGCTGATGATCTTATGCTACTTTCTAGAGGAGATATTACCTCCATATAGATTTTACTGGATAGTTTGAAAGAGCTACAGGACGTAGCTGGGCTGCATGTTAATTTGACAAAATCTAACATATACCTTGGAGGTGTATGGGTTGGGAGCGAGACACTATCTGAAAAGAAGTGGAATTCTCACTTGGTGAGTTCCCAGTGAGATATTTGGGGTTACCATTATCCCCAATGAAAATTTCTGTTGCTCAATATTCGGTTTTGCTTGAACTAGTGGAGAACTTTATACATGCATGGAATGGTAAGAGTTTATCTTATGCTGGGAGATGTGAAATGATTTAATCTGTAATTCAGGGAGTCCTCTCCTTTTGGCTTCAAGCTTTTCCCCTCCCCGTTGTTATTATTGACAAGATTACCTCACTTTGTCGACTTTTCTTATGGAGAGGTAAGCATTACAAAGTGGTGTGGGATACTATGTGTTTACCTAAAGAAGAGGGAGGGTTGGGACTAAAACAATGTAAAGTCTGGAACTCTGCTTTGTTGGCTAAAATACTTTGGAACATACATACTGAAGTGGATTCTTTGTGGGTTCGATGGATTCATGCTATTTATTTGCGGGGAACCTCTAAATGGGAATGGCAAGTCCATCCCTAGGATTTAGCCCTAATGAAGAAATTAGCTACCATCCGGGACACCTTGGTGAACAAATTGGGGCATATACCTACGGTAGTAGGAGTGTTGCAACAGACTGTTGTCTTCCCAAAAAATCTATGAATTGTTGCGTACTAAACAGTCAAGTAAACCTTGGATGTCCTTGATTTGAAAACGCTATATCACACCTAAATACTCCTTTATTGCTTGGCTAGCATTGAGAAATAGACTGCCCGCCAAAGACAATCTCATGTTTTTGGAGATTGATAGAACTTGCATACTTTGTGGTCTTGAACTAGAATCGGTAGCTCATCTTTTTTTCACCTGCGGTTTTACTAAGGATGTATGGGAAGCCATCCGAAGTTGGCTAGGAATCACAAGGGAAATGTCCTCTCTTATGCGTGCCATTAAGTGGCTACGGTTGGACTATCATGGAGCCCTTATTCGGTGCAAAGCTGCACAGTTAGGCCTTCTATCTACAGTTTATATACTATGGAAGACCCGGAATGCAATGCAATTGGATGCTGCTGCTTATACTTGTGATGATGTTGCAAAGATTAAAATCGTAATGTACAAGTTGCTCTATAAGTTGTACCCATCGGATTTAATCACCTTTTGACGTTAAACATGTATGTTGTAATTGGTGTTTCTGTTTCTCCTTGTCCAGAATGCTTAACAGGCAGTGAATGTGTCCCATGCTATTCTTAGATTTTTGCTGGCCGTTGTGATTGGTTGCATGGCCCATGCACAAACTCTGCGCTGCGCACGTACCCGCACCCTTGCGGTAAGTATTGGCGCTGATGGTGGGAGATAGTTAATTGATGAAATTGGCTCATAGCCTTTTTTCTGCTGATGCTTTTGATTATCATAGGCTACGGTGTTAGTTGATAATTTTCATTGTTTTGTTCCCAATGGTTTTTTTGGTTGTCATAGACCATAATATGATGTACTAACCTCGTTATGGGTGTAAAGGAAATTTTTGGGTTTTATTTTGACCTATTTTTACCGTTGGGGTATGCCCCAAATTTGGATGTATATAACTCTTTTTGATAAATATAATTTACAATATATCAAAAAAAAAGAAAGAAAAAGAAAGAGCTATCAGTATCATTAGTTCACTGATAGCTTTTTTTTTTTTGATAAATGGTAAATATATTTATCAAAAAGAGTTATATACATCTATATTTGGGGCATACTCCAATTGCGAAATCATAACAAAATAAGCCCAAATTCCCCTTACACCCATAAAGAGGTAGGACACTTCGAATTGGGCCATGGCATCCAAAGAGAGGCCATAACTCAATCGGCAAAATAGAACAAAATAAGCCCAAAATTCCCTTACACCCATAATGAGGTTAGTATAGCTGCATGAGCAGACATTAAACAAAATGATTAAAAAAAATGAACAAAAATTGTTTCTATGAGGACCAAATAGATTGGAGAAACAACATTAGCTCCAAAAGCTATCGCAGGGATACAAATGCATGCGCAACATGAGCCATGCAACCACGTACACTGGACAGCTGTAACCTGCACATGACACATGCCTTATACACCTTCTGGTAAGCTCCGGACGTGGACAACACACATGCAATACATGGGCCATGCAACCAATGGCATGGGACACGTACATCACCTGTTAAATTCACATGGAAGCAAGTGTGGGCGTAGCGCACAATATGGGTATAGGCCATGCAGCCACACATGCTAGTCAACTGGAATCCACACATGACACGCCTCATACACTAGCTGGGAGACTCGGGACGTGGCAGCACGCAAGGTATGTATCCATGCAACCAATTACGCCGGCCAGCAGGTATCCGAGTATGTCATGGGACATATTGATCACCTGTTAAGAATCCAGAAAATGCAGAAAGAGCAACACCAATACTAGCAAGCAGTTGCACATCAAAAAGTGATTAAATCCGATGGGTACAACTTGTAGAGTAACTTGTACACTACAATTTTAATTTTGGCAACAACATCTTCACGGGTAAAAGTAGCAGCATCCAATTGTATGACATTCTGAGATTTCTAAAGGATATAAATTGTAGATAGGAAGCCTAAACGTACAACTTTGCACCGAATAAGGGCTCCATGATAGTCCATCCGTAGCTATTTAATAGCACGGGTAAGAGAGGACATTTTCCTTGTAATTCTTAGCCAGTTTCGGATGCTTGCCTATACATCCATAGTAAAACTGCAGTTGAAATATAGATGTGCCACCGATTCAGGTTCAAGACCACAAAGTATGCAAGTTCTATCAATTTCCAAAAACAGAAGATTGTCTTTAGTAGGCAGTCTATTTCTCAATGCTAACCAAGCAATAAAATAATAATTGGGTGGAATATATCGTTTCCAAATCAAGGACATCCAAGGTTTACTGGACTGTTTAGTACGCAGAAAGTCATAAATTTTATGAGAAGACAATAAGCCATTCACACAATTTTTGTAGAACACTTCTACAACCGTAGGTGTATCACCCAATTTGATCAACAAGGTGTCGCGAATAGTAGCCAATTTTTTCATTAGGGCTGAATCCTGGGGATGTACTTGCCATTCCCATATAGAAGTACCCCGCAAATAAATAGCATGAATCCATCGAGCCCACAAAGAATCCACTTCAGCATGTATGTTCCAAGGGATTTTAGTCAACAAAGCAGAGTTCCATACTTTACATTGTTTAAGTCCCAACCCTCCCTCTTCTCTAGGTAAACACATAGTATCCCATGCCACTTTATAATGCTTATCTCCCCACAAGAAAAGTCGACAAAGTGAGGTAATTTTATCAATAATAACAGCAAGCTTGAACCCAGAAGGAGAGGACCTCCTGAATTATAGTTTGTATCATTTCACATCTCCCAGCATAAGATAAACTCTTACCATTCCATGCATGTGTAAAAGTCTCCACTAGTTTAAGCAAAAATGAATATTGAGCAACGAAAATTTTCATTAGAGCCAATGGGATCCCCAAATATCTCACCGGGAACTCACCAAGTGGAAATTCCACTGATTGCAAAATTGTATCACGCTCCCAACCCCATACACCTGCAAGGTATATGTTAGATTTGGTCGGATTGACATGCAATCCAGCTACCTCCTGTAGCTCTTTCAAACTATCCAGTAAGATCTGAATAGATGTGTTGTCACCTCGAGAGAATAACATAAGATCATCAGCAAAGGCAAAATGAGTAATAGCAAGTTGTTGACATTTCGGATGGTAATTGAAAGAAGTACCAGTTGTGCTCTTTTTTAACACCTGTGAAAGATATTCTAAGCATAAAAGAAAGAGGATGGGAAACATTGGATCACCTTGACGTAGCCCACGCTTTCCTTTGAACATATCATGTAAAGTGCCATTAATCAAGAGTGAGAATGAAGAAATGGAGACACACTCCATAATCCACCCAATAAATTGAGTAGGAAAGTTTAATCCGTGTAACATTTCAGTTAAGAAATCCCAAGAAACTGTGTCATAGGCCTTGATAATATCAATCTTCAACATGCACCTGGGAGAGATACGTTTACGACTGTAGCCACTCATAAGTTCCTGTGCAAGGAAGATATTATCCAACATATTCCTACCCGGGATAAAACCTGCTTGAGCTTGGTCTACTAGTTATCCCACTACCATGGTTAATCTTGCCGCCAAGATTTTGGTGATCTTATACACAACAATTAGGCAATCAATCGACCCTAAAGTCAGAAACTCTCGGTGAAGAGCTCTTTTTTGGAATAAGTGTAAGAGCTGTATGATTAAGCTACTTGAGCAATTTTCCACTCGAAAAAAATTCCTGCACTGCCATCACAACATCCATTCCCACCCGATTCCATTGTTTTTTAAAGAAGGCGGTCGTGTATCCATCCGGACCAGGTGCTTTATCATCGCCAATATCAAAGAGGGCCTGTTTAATTTCAGCAGTAGTAATAGGGGCAACTAAATTAACATGATCAAAAGGAGTTAAAATAGGCCCATGTAGGATCACCTGTCTATCCGCTGATCTTCTAGGAGAAGTAGAGCCCAAGAGAGTCAAGTAATATTGGAGGAGCCGATTAGTAACCTCCTCCATGGAAGAAGTTTCAGACCCATCATCAGTAATAAGATGAGTGATAACATTCTGTTTAATTTTCTTGCGAACAATAGAATGAAAATAACTAGTACTCCTATCGGCCTCCAGTAAGTGGATACACGTCGCCTTTTGTTGAAAGAAGCTCCGTTCTGCATCCTGCAGAAAATTGACTTGCTTCCGCTTAAGATTAACTTGGGTTTTCAAATTCTCATCATCCGAGGATTGGAGAAGAGCCTGATAAGCTTGTTGGAATTCATTTTGTGCTAATTTCACTTTAGAGGTGATATGGACAAATGCTTGGCGGTTCAAAGTCTTTAAGGGAGCTTTAAGTGATTTCAGCTTGGTGCAAAGGTAGAATTGGGCAGTACCCTCAACAACCATGCTCCAAGTAACAGCAACAGTGTTGGAACCCATTTCTGAATCCCAACCTCAAACGAAAAACCAACCTAAACCAGAGCATTTCCACTCTTCCTCTGATACCATCTATGTTGGATCCCGTTTCCAGAACCCAACTACTTTATCCGAAACCCTCATACTTATTGAATCCGAAACCGCGTTGGAAACCTTAGACTAATCCGGAA
>JANIHZ010151016.1:0-10251 GCA_027478365.1 Erythroxylum rufum
TTAAAGTAAATAAAAAAATTTGACTAGTTTAAAATTTTTACAATTAAACTGAATGAATTTGTTCAATTTTTTAATTATTGATTAAAATAATTCAATTCTTAAACTTTATTAATCTCTTTAGAAAAAAAATTAAATTCTACTAGCGTCTAATTTAAATTTCACATCATGTTTTAATTATATATGCTCCTAACTTGTTTGTAACTCGTTGATTTCTAACCGGACTGGTCTGAGCTCTGGTTATTTTGCCATCCCTACCTACGGTGACCTACGCATGACTATGCTGGCTGACGACTTCATTTCATTATGGATAATTTTACTACACTGTTTCGTGGTGGGACTGAGTTTCAAACTATATTCGTCGGATTTTTATTCGAATCTTTAAACCTTGGAAAGCCGAAGAACTAATCTGATAAGGATTTTAGGAGAGCTACACCCTAAAAGCTAGCTTATGAGGGTGGAGAGCCCAAAGTTCTTATAAATTTCATATCAATTTTGTATTTAACCAATATGAGATTCAAGTCTCATACCTTACAATTAGATCAGACCGTAACATTCGTCCTCTTATAAGGACAAATGTTCTCATTGGTCACGGCTGACACTTTCAGGTCACCACTCTATAGGCAATCATTATGAGATCCTTGTTGGTCACGGTCACGTTGGTCACGGCTGGTACTTCCAGATCACCACTCCGTGGGCCACCACTCCAAGGCCCGGCTCTGATATCAATTGATAAGGATTTTAGGAGAGCCACACCTCAAAAGCTAGCTTATGAGGGTGGAGAGTCCAAAGTTCTTATAAATTTCATATCAATTTTATATTTAACCAATATAAAATTCAAGTCCCATACCTTACAATTAGATCAATTAGATCAGACCGTAACATAATTATACACAAGAGGTTTTCAGCAGATGAGTTACGTTTCAGACAGACGGAGAAAATTCAAGTCAGACAGCATGGCCAAAATTTTCAACAACTAGGATATGGTCAAATTGACCAAAATGTAACTAGGATGAGTTACATTTCAACAACTAGGATATGGTCTGATTCTTACGCCTCTTCATGCGTAACTATCAGACGAATTCTCTTTTTATATAATATGACGCTCGGTTCCAAATTAGAGGTTTTTCACATCTAATCAGGTTGGAACTTTTAGATATCGCAATATTATATGACTATGATTATGGAAATCATATATATGTGTAACATTGTAAATGTAAATATGTAGCTATGCACATGTAATTAAAAATATGTAGCTAACTACATTTACACACATGGAAGTTTAAATTGGTAAAAGAAAATTAAGTGTAAAATTTTGTTATCTTCAACGTAAAATCAGATATGCCCTGCTTAATTTTAAATAAATTAAATATGGTTGATCGTTATTTTATTGTGCCACAAAAGTTTGATACATTTTATACATGTTTTTTTTCCAAGAATAAGTTAGATAAATTCTAAAATAAATTGAATTTTGACTTCTAAATGAATTATAATTTATGAGGTTTTGATGATAAATGAAAGATTGAGTTTGGGGGATAATTATTAATCTAAGTTGACACAATAAATTCTGGTTATTTTTTAAGTTTTACCAATCTATGTAAGTTTTTCCACAATACCCTTTTTGGATATTATATTTTGTTTTACTATTTTTCCTAAATTAATATTTGGACCTATTCAACTTGTAAAAATTTATTATCGCAAATTCCTAAAATTTTGAATATAATATATCTTAATTACACTATTTTAAAAAAGATAGTATTTTAGTTCCTCTCTTCATGAATATAGATCTTACGGTCTAATTAACCTATATATGGTCCATCTTTCTTCATTCACACTTTCTCGATATTTTATTTTTTTCGCAGTGTTAGATTTAAGGTTACCACTCGCATTTCTATGTTATGATTAAAAGTTTAATTCTGCATAATAATGCATATTTAGCAATTCTTTTCTATAGTAATTAAGTTCGGTCCTTTCATTTTGGGCGTGTATGCTTTCTAAACAATCTGAAGTTCTGAACTAGTTTCTTCAGTACGTGTTTGTGATCACATATCTAATCATCACTCTTGTCCTTGTACAATGATTAATCACATAATTCACTTTGGAAACTAATTAGTGACTTGGTGAGGTCAAGAAGCTCGCACTAATGTAGTGGTTAGCGATACAGTCATGGGTTGGCAATAGAAAAGGTAGAAAATGTCTTCCTATTCTCAGTGTTGATGCAATATGAAATTCTAATTCTAATTCTGTATTTAGTGATGTCTGACTTATGTCATTGTGCCTGTGGATCTTTTCTTGGTGTCTAGACTAACTACCCACTCGTAAATTTATTATTTTACTTCTCTGGCGTGCCTACAATATCGGATTTCTTTTTTCCTTGTTTAAACTTAGAAAATGATGTTGACGTAGATCAACTTGCAAATAGTATGCTGGCTGGTTGCTACATTCACAGGCTATATATCTACGGAATACGCATTGCTCACCACGGTTAAAAATAAAAGAATTGAAAGGGATACCTTACGAGCTTGCAGCTACGATCACACAATGCTTGACTAAAGATATATAATGTTGGACATAATTGACTCGATCAAGAATATCATGTCCAACCCATTTCTTTGTTTTTGTCAATAAGAGTATAATGTAATATGGTTTTGGTAATAAAAACACATTATCTGAATAAGCAATTGTCTTTATCAGTTACATAATTATGTCATATTAAATACTTATTTATTTTTGCATGCATACTAAAAAGGAAAATCTTAGAGTTAGCTCCAAAAAAATTCTACACATTATCTTTATAAAGATATGACGATTTTATCCCAAATAAATCCTATCTTCACTAGAATTTCATCCTTTATGCAATCTTATCTTCAAGAATCCCACACAAGGCAGATTACTTATCATAATGATATTCCACATATATCCAACTGTGACCAATTAGAAATAATTATCAAAATTAATTAATAAGATATCGTAACAAATATCTTAACCATCTCTCCCTTTTTAGCATTATTTGTCACATATGAAAATTCCCCCTTAAGAAGATAATTGGACATTCTCTCTTAATCGAATATCAAGTTCCAACTAACATCAAGTTTACATAAATAATTGTCAAGTTCACATAATTTGAAAATATCCAAAAAAATAGCCAAAGAAACAATAATCCAAAATAAACAATAATCCAATCATTCAAGTTTCTCCCCCTTTGGACAAAATGATGCCAAAAAGAAAAATGCCTTCAAAACAATCAATCTCATCGAATAAGGAGGCATAAAAATTTGCAAAAAAGGTGTTGCACAAATCCAAGATGACAATTTACCTCCAATCAAAACATTAGCCAACATATCATTACTTAAATCAAAGCCATCCACATACTACTGATTAAATTCATTAAACCCAAAAATGCATTCAACAAATTAGAATAACTCCCCCTCATATAAACTATATGAAAGCATAAATTTGTATCATTTGACACTCCCTTATCCAAATTACAATAAAATTCTCACACCAACTCATCATCAAATTGAAGCATCTAAAAAATGTCTCTCAATTAATAAAACATCCAAATTAACTCGTTTATACTTAGCTAAATTTATAGGATAATCAGGAACAAACCCTATTGAAGCGATAATATCCCATCAATGAATACTATCCTCACCTGGGCCATGATTTCATCTCTAGTTTCAATGAAGAAATCTGCAAAAGAAACCTTTACAACTCCAAATAAAACATCTCTCTTCTGAAGACGTTTACAAGCATCTATGACATCTGAACGAGAAGAAAATTCCAAAAAGGCAAATCCACAATTCATTCCTTCATTGTTACTGACTTTTACTATTGTGATATCCTTAATATTCACAACTCTATAATTTTTTAGTCTCTCTTTGAGAAGGGGTAGAGGAGTAGGAATAAACATTGCTTCTCGCATTGCTGAACAACCTGATGATTATGAGACCAAAATAGTTAAAATAGATGACAAAGCCTTAGTTAAAATCACACACCACTTACAAGTATCACTAACAGCAGAATCCATGGCTTTTTACATAAGGTTGGATAGTATGCCACGATGCCTACCAGATGTGATAGCAGCTAATACAATAGGTTGTCGGGACCAATCTTGAGTAAGATCAGCCAATGATAACAAGCATATAATTCTAATTTTCTCAAGGACAACATCTTCATAGCTCAGTAAGGAAACTAATTCATTCACGAATTCAGGCTCAGAATTAAAGAAAGAAACTAAGTCATCAGCATCACTTCTTGCTTGAACAAGAACTATAAAGACATATAGACAAATGCATACATATGGTTGTCGAGAAGCCAATGAACCAAATGTCCAAGCAAATCACAATGAAAGCATATTGCCCAAACTCATACAACCCACGATATAGAGAAAAACCAAGATAAAACTTGAAAATTCTGAATCTTCCTACAAATCTCCAACCAAGCATCAACATTTTCTTGACATAACTCTCCAAATCAAAATTCAAAAGCAGAACTCTCAAATCATCAAGAATTGCCTCATTTTCACATTTAATATAATGTTCAATAAGTAAAGAAAAAGTCAAACACACACCAATCACCTGAACCTTATAAAACTCAAATCAAAAACTTAAAAAGTCTAGACGTTATCTCCTTCGAACCCTCTTTTTTTTTTAATAAACAACATCAATATACTTTAAAAATGTAAGGCATGTAGTCCTTATGCCCCTTGAAGAAATTCAAACCTAGCCTTATTCCTCATCACATCATCTTTATCATCAGATGTCTGGTTGGTTTCTCCCTCAGAAGCAACCAATTGGTCCTCTATTTAGTTGATCTCTTTTCCAGTAACAACTAACCATATATCTGGATAGTTTTTGGTATTAGCTCCTTTGCATGTCTGTTTTGATATGCAAGGCTAACTTTTTCTAACCCAGGTTTGCTTTGGTAACGTTGGTTGCTGTTGAAAAATTTTCAAAGAATGTCTAGATTTTTAGTTTTGGGCCCTTTGAAATAGCATTTGTAGCAGCTTGTAGCAATTCAACCTTATATGACCATTTACACCATAAAAGTGACATGTAGGCATAAACTTTCGGTTCCTCTTTGAAGTTTCTATTTTAACAAATCTAGCTTCACATTTTACTCATTATTCAACTTAGAACATTCACTTTTATAACCAACACCTTGAAAGTCCTCTTTGTTTTTTTTTACCAATTTTCAGCAATTGTTCTAGATTTTTGGTATCTCCATTCAACATTCTTATTCCTTTTTTGATATTGATCAGCTTTAGCTTTGTTTCATCAAGTTCATCTATTGTTTACAACAACTTCATCTCTAGATCATGAATGACATCCTTCATGGCTGAATTTTCCCTCTTTAGCTTCTCATTTAGCTTATACGTTTTCATCCACTTGGCAAACATTAATTCATAGACTTTGTAGATGTCTTCCTTTTCGAATTCTAAGTCGTTGTCATCACTATCACAATTTGAATTTAGGTTTAGAATTGAAAGTAAGTTTTTTCATCAGTTGCTATTAAAGAAGCGACATAACTTTTGATATTTAAAGCAACCAATGCAACATGATTACTCACAATTTCTTCTTCATTTCTATACACACTTTCAAATTCGTTTTCACTCTAAGTGCTAGTGTAAGACTTCCCTTTTTTCTTCTTAAGAGTATTAGCACATTCTGTTTGCACATGTCCGAAACCTTGGCATTTATGACATTGAATCTTCTTTACCTTTCTTTCACCCTTTTGAGTTTTTGCTTACTGTTTGAAATTATTGTTCAGTGAACTCCCACCATTCCACCTAAACCCAGGTCTATCTTTCTTCACATTGTTTAACCACTTGTTGGAATTTCTTGTCAATAACTCCATACCTTCATTTTCATCAGATTCTCTCCTAAGTCATTCACGACTTTACCAACCTCGGCTTGCAATGTCAATCCTTTGTTCTTCTCACGTTTATCTCTTAACAAATTGATCTCAAAGTTTGTAAGAATCCTAATTACCTTATCCAAAGATAATTCATTGATATCATGGGTCTCTTCGATGGCTGCAATTTTTGGTATGAATCTAGGAGGCAATAATCTTAAACACTACAGGAAAATTACAGATTGCCGACAGATCATTACCGTTAAAAATAATACCATAGAAATTAGCGACGGAAAACAAAATTTTTTCAGTAAAATTGTTGTAAGCAATGGTAATTTGTGACAGCCAAAATATTTGTCGGTAAAGCTGGAGGAAAATTATCTCGATAATTTTTGCAATGGAATATAGCGATAGAAAAGGAATCACCGTCGGTAAAAGAGGACAAATGATAGGCGGCAAAATAAGCATCGTCGTTTAAATGTCGTTGTTTGCTTCCACTTCAATGCTTTTAATAAAACATAAACATTTAATAAAACATAAACGACATCATTTGGTGGTAAGGTTTGTTGGGATAAATCAGCGATGAAATTTACTGACGGATTAATTTTCCATCGGTAAATTCAAATGATGTTGGCAGTGTTCTTAAATTTATTATAAAACGACGTCATTTGATAATTATAAAAACATAACACCCAAAGACCCCCGTACTCATCTCTGGGTTTTTGTTTCTTTCATTTTCTCCTCCATGATTAAAGTTCTCGGTTCTTTCATTTTTAGTTCTTTCATTTTTGGTGGCTTTTGGTGGCCTTGCATCTGTTGTTCTTGTCCTCATTGTCTTTCTATTTGATGACTTTTGCTGTCTTCTTCCATTGCCCAACATCGTCATCTTCTTTGTTTAATCATCAGTTGAGGTAAAGGTCTATCTAGTTTTATGGTCACATTGTTGTATTTGGGTTTTGTGCACTACTTTGATTGTATGGGTTTTTGTTTCTTTTTTGCATCATTATGCAGTTGGGATGGTGATTTGTGTTTTGTGTTTTTTATCGATGACATTGTGATGGTGATTTCGTTTAATCATCTTCGTTAATTTATGGAGGGGATTGAATTTGAGAGATTTATGGAAATGGAATTTCGAAGCTCAGGTTTCTGTTTTTGATTTGGTGGTGAAATATAAGTTGAGGTTTGAATTATTGATTTGGATACTTTTATTTTTTAATTTTTATTCTTAGTTTGAATTTATGATTCATCCAAAAATTGCCAATAAATGAGAAATGGAAAATTTTCAGGGAATGTTATTATTTTAATTTCTATTTGAATATTTGTTTTATTGATCAAAGTAGCAAATTAAATGGTGCTGGGTGGATGTTTTTGGACTACAAAGTTCTAACTAATGAATTTATGTGAGTATTATATTGGATTGTACTTGAAATTTGAGTTTGTCCCTTGTAATCGGGGGGGGGGGGTGATTTGGAAGCAAGGTTCATAGTAGCAAAGAATCAATTAGGTATTAAAATTATGACTTCTGGTTGATGCAAAACACTGTCTTCACAAATAATCTTTCTTGTTGCATGCGTCAACATTTTAATTTAACTTTTATTGTTGTTTTGCTCTTGCTATAGGTTTGATCGTGATTGGCAGAAAATTGAAGCATTTGTTGGGACAAAGATAGTCATCCAGATGCTTTTTAACTTTTAAATTTTCAAGCATTTCAAATATAAGTATTGAATGACATAATTTTTATTATAATGTTTCTTTTCAAAGCCTTTGAGCATCTCTTGTGAAATCAAACTTTCGTGAGTAAAGGAAGTTTGAAAGCCTTTTACTAAAGGTTAATGTTAAGTCCTGATGCAAACAGCTTAGAAATGATTTTATAAATGATATCATAGTTTTGCTTAACAATTAGCTAAGCAACGTTTACCACTTATTGATCCCTAATATCGATCTTTGAGACTATAGTTATCTGTATCAACTAAAACAAAATCACTTGAAGTAACTTAGGGTTACATTAAGGGTGTAACTTCTTTGTTTTCTTATACAATAGTTTGTTTATGATGAGTTATTAATGCATAATGTTTCTTTTTCTTACTCAATTCATTAGTGGAAGAATTATTCTCCAATATTAGAAGTTAAATATAGTCACCATTTTCAAAGAGTTTACTTATTGACCTGTAAAGTTTACCTAGCTCAGCCAGGGATGGCCTTCGTTGATAGGACAATCTTGATGAATCTTTATATAGAGAATCATTAGCTCCAATTATAGGAAGGAGAATCACATTATGGAGTTGCTTACTAATATCCACCACTATGCAAAGATAGATATAACTGAATCTTTTAAGTGATTTTATTTTTTATTAATGTTGATTTAGACAAAAACTTGCTTCCTCTTAATATTTTTAAACTTCACATTAGGATGTTAGAGTTGAATATGAATGTGTTTACCATAAAGGTGCCAAGGTCCTTCTTATAAGACCTTATGGGTAACTTCTCTGGATGTGAAGTTAAACGAGAATAAGTTGTTTTTTGGAAAATAATCTTTTTCAATCCCATTTGTTTCCACTTATTCTAAGCCTAAGCACAAATAATTAGGAAACTAGGCCTCTTTCCCAAAACTACTAGACTGTGTTAATGTAAGGAGTTAATTACTAAGTAAGCAATATCCTGGGGTTCTTAATTATACCTTGCAATATGCAAAACTATGATCCTAGTTATAGCTTCAACAAATCTTCCCAGTAAAATTTAAATCCCCTACTCTTTAAGACACTTAAAATAAGTTAGCCTAGTTCAAACAAACTCTCGATCCCAAAAGATGAAGGAACTAATCTAAAAACGAGGCTTGAGAGTTTTAGACTTTACTCGCCTATTTTTCTATGCTTTTAAGTTAAAAGATTTTCAACTTTAGATTTTGTGTTTTAGGATATGATAATTAGAGAATAGATTAAAAATGTTAACTTTTGATTTCGTGTTTTAGTTTTGGTCAAAATGGTATAAGTAACATGGTATCAGTTTTCATCATGTTACGCCTATTAATTATAAATATTGTAGTTGCTTTAAGTATATCTTTCTTCTTAAAGCGTTATTTATTTATTGTGATGTTAATTTTTATATACAGGTGTGGATTTGTTTCTGTTGAAGAGTGTTGCTCATCTGTCTTCTTTGTAGTCTATGGTTGTCTGTCCATCTAAGTAAGTTATCCAACTAATGTCTACTATATGTGTTGCTTTAATAGTATGAGTATTTGGGTTTAGGTTTGGGTTTTCGATGAATGCAAAGGAGCTCTTGATTTTGTGTCGTTGTTTAGAATATTCTTATAATCATTGATGAGTTTTTATGTTCTTCTTTAATAGTGTAAGCATTTATTTTCGGGTTTTGTTTGAATCATTAATGAGTAGATGTATGAATTACATAAGTAGTTACTGTATTTGGAATGAGTTTGAGATCTTATGGATGGTCTAATATATAATAAACCCCTAGGACGGTATATAGGATGGAAATTCGTGATGCAACACTCATGAGGCTTATCGATGAAAAATTCCATGAGTTTAGGAGTCATAGCAAGAACTTAATTTCTTAATTCACAGGTGTAAACAATGCCATGTACCATAGTATTAAAATCAATTGTAGGTCATAAACTCAATTGATCAATACTTGAACTTCAATGTAATTAATGAATATGTTGTATTAACATTAGAAATTTATAGGTTTAATAGACATGATGATCTAATGCATAACAAACCCCTAGGATGGTATATAGGTTGGAAACTCATGATGTAGCTCCCATGAGGCTTATTGATGAAAAATTCCATGAGCCTAGGAGTCACAAAGAGAACTTACTTTCTTGATTCACAGGTGTAAACAATGCCACATAACATAGTATCAAAATCAATTGTAGGTTATAAATTCAATTGATTAATTGAACTTCAATTTGATTGTTTGATGTAGAGTTTGAAGAGAAATGATTAGAGAACTGTTAAAACTTAGGGGATGTTGTGTAAAGGTTAAATGTTCTGTAAACTTAAGAAAAATGAAGGATACTAACTATGAAACCACTTTTTTAAGTGAATAGTTTTGCAAAAATAAATAATGTTGATAGATCTTGGATGTATAGACGATTAATACCTGATGGTTTCATTAATCATGAGTTTGTTAAGGGATTTGAAGCTTTTATTCACTATATATGTTCTCAACCTACATATATGGATGGCCCAAAGATCAGATGTCCATGTAAAAATTACAAACATATTCATTTTCTTCCTATTAATGTAGTGATTGTCCATTTGTAAGAAAAGGATTTGTTCCAAATTATTTTGAGTGGAAAAACATGGGGAGCCATTGATTTGTAGCACCTTAAGGGGTAATGAAGTAAACTCGTCAATAAATGAGAATGAGTTTGAAGGGGGG
>JANIHZ010151073.1:0-10246 GCA_027478365.1 Erythroxylum rufum
CTGAAAATAGGTTAACCGATCCTATAGGTTCTTTAGGTTCAGGTTCAGGTTCAGGTTCGTGAAATTGCCGAACCTGACATTCAGGTTCAGGTTCAGGTTCAGGTTACTTATGAACGGGTCAGGTTACCCTACCATGAACACCCCTAGTGAATAGTAGACGTGAAAGTGTGACTAGGAAAAATCGGAAGTGATTCAATGAGAAATAAATTGTGAAATTAATGGTTTTAGTGAGGCATAAACCTAAGTATAAATTATGCTTAGATGAGTTTTGATATGAGAATGATTATGTGATGGAATTGATGGGAAAATACCCGGGATTGTCATGAACATGCGTGGTAAATATTTCATTACATACATGTGCATTATTAAACACCTATAATAGTGCAAATTGTGATATGTGTATGTTTTGCATGATATAGAGGATCGTATTGAGAGCCATCATCCAGACATTTCCAAACCTTGGAAGCAAATGCTAATCTGGAGCATACTGTGAGTAGATTGAGATGGTCTCACTTCATTATTTGTTTTGTTTGAATTTTGTATTAATTGACTACTGGATGATGTTATGAATGTGATTGATTGTATTGGTTTCTGGACAGAAGGTCCGATGAATGTGATGCATGAACGAAATATTGAAGTGCTCCTTGTATGTGAATTGGATGAAATACGTGATACATGACTTGGTTGTTAAATGCTGGACTAAAGTTCGATGATATGGGACTGTGATTGAATGGGAACATGCAAATGTGATTGATGCATTTCATTTCATGAATGCATGAAACATAATGACTGTTGTGACCAAAGTAGCCAACGATTAGAGCTTAAAGCTCAACGAGTGAAAATGAGCTTCGAGCTCAACAGTGAATCAGAGCCTCAGGCTCAACGTTTAATGAGCCCTGTATCCCCCAAGCAGATAAGGGACATTTAGTAATGTGCCCGGTATCCAATGGATACGGGACAGTTAGGCACTCAGTCACAACAAAATAACAAAATAGAAAGTGGGTCTCATATGCATTGCATATACATCATATGAGTGATTAAATTGTATTGAATGTGAAGTGTGAAATGTGAAATCATGTGTTGAAGTAAATCACACGTCAATACAGAGTTAATATTTGATATGCAAATACACAAGAAGAGAGGGGGGTTGAATTGTGTATTCTTTATCGATAATCTCCTTTTTGAAAACTTCTTGAAAACTTGCTTTACTTCAAAACTATCGAAAATCAGTATTATGAAAAATTATAGTATATTCTCTAAGTGCTTTGTTTGAAACAGTAAGAGTAATAGTTAAGAGTTGAGAGATAGTCGACACGTAGATTTATATTGTTTTGCCCCAAACCGTGGGCTACGTCCAGTCCTCAGAGATCCTTCTGAGATTTCACTATACTTTGCAAAGTTACAAGTATTCTTTTCTCCGAGCCTCTTCAGGTCTCTTACAACAAGTTTTTTTTTCACACTTAGCCTCTTCAGCCTATCTACTTTTTTTCTTTCAACTGAAAGATTTTTTGAGCTTTTGTTACAAATAATGATCGCTCTAATTTTTGCACAGTAAGATTTCTAGCTTTTTCTCTCGAAAATCTCTAATTTCTCAAATCGCTAAGCTTCTGCAGTCTTCGACGCCGACCTTTATTTATAGTCTTCATCTTCAACCGCTTCTTGATAACTGGTTCTTTCTTCTTGTTTCTTAATCTTTAAAGAATCAGTTATTCAGTTGAGTTCTATAACTAACTCTAGCTGATTAGTCATTTGATGTAGTATCAGTTCTTCCATCTCACTTCTTTCCGTCTGATTTTTAATTTGCGCTTCCGTCTCATTTTTGGTTTGCACCTTCCGTCTCATTTTTGGTTTGCGTCTTCCGTCTCACTATTGTTTTGCGCCTTCCGTCTCACTTTTGTTTTGCGCCTTCCATCTCACTTTTGATTTGCGCCTTCCGTCTCACTTTTGGTTTACGCATCTTTCATCTCACTTTTGATTTGTGCCTTCTATCTCACTTTTATTTTGAGCGTCTTCCGTCTCACTTTTGATTTGCGCGTTCCGTCTCACTTTTGTTTTGCTCGTCTTCCGTCTCACTTTTGATTTGCACCTTCCTTCTTACTTTTGTTTTGCGTGTCTTCCGTCTCACTTTTGATTTGCGCCTTCAGTCTCATATTCGTCTGCTTTTGTCTTACTTTCTTCTTTCATTATTATTTGGTCTTCATCAAAATCATTGAACGTAAAGTCATTTTGACTTAACAATTCCCTATTCAACAGTTCTTAATGAAAGCACTTTGGTTTGGGCTGATGATATGAGGGAGTATCTCTCTAAGCCTATTTGCTATGATTTTTGCAATCACTTTATAAATCATATTACAGTAAGATATAGGCCTATAATCAAACACTATGGAAGGATGATCTTTTTTAGGGACAAGAGAAATAAAAGTGGAATTAAGCTCTTTGAGTAGTTTTCCATGTTAGAAAAAGTCTTGGATGGCACTAGTAACTTCCTCTCCTATAATATACCAAGTATGCATAAAGAAGAACCCATTAAACCCATCTGGCCTAGGAGCCTTATTTGGATTGAACGATTTGAAAACCTCCCTAATCTCTTGTGCTGAGACTTTAGCAATGAGAAAATTTAAAAGATTGTCAGGCAACAGGTGAGGGAAAAGATTTTCCACAAACTCTTTAGAAGGGAGAAGGTCCCTTTTATCCCCAATAGAGCTCTGAAAATATCCAAGGAACTGATCTTGAATCTCTTTAAGACTAACAATCCTATTACCATTTCCCACTAGTAAAGAGTGCATGTTGTTTCTGTTCCTGTTAGAAATGATTGAGTTATGAAAGAATTTGGTGTTCTTATCCCCTTCCCTGAGCCATTTAATAGGGGAAGACTGTTTATAGAAAGACTCTTGATCATCTAAAGCTTTAATTAAGTTATTAATGGCTTCAGATTCCTTGGTAACAAGTTGAGGAGTATTAGGCAAAAGTCTCATTTGATCTTGGATATTATTAAAAACAACTTGACAACTCTCAACTCTATCATTCACATCACCTATTTGACCAGAGCTAAGAAATTTGAGAGCTTTTTTAACTCACTTAAGCTTGGACACTACACAAAGAATACCTTGAACTTGAGGGGACCAAGCATCTTCTACTGTCTTAAGGAAGTTAGGCTGAGAGACTAGAAAATTAGAAAACTTGAAAGTAGAATATCTCTTCTACAAGTTTACTAAAGACCTAATCACTGCTAGAGAGTGGTATGAGATGTTAGGATTATGAATAACACCATAAGAACTAGGAAACCAAGAACTAGGAAACTTAGAGCTCCAGGTCAAATTAATAAAGGCTCTATCTAACTTTCTAGCAATAAAGAGGTCTTCACATTGCTTATTGTTCTAAGTAAAACTAGGACCACTAGAATTTAAATCATACAAAGCACAGTCCTCAACACACTTTCTAAAGTCATTCATTCCATTCATAGCCGAGGGACTTACAGGCTCGGCCTCATGAGAAAACATAATAGCAATAAAGTCCTCCGCTATAATCCAAAGATGGTTACCAACAATGAGATTGATATTAGAAAGATCATACTAGAGGTTCTTCCTATGATTGAGATTATTCGACCTATAAACACAAGTCACAAAAAAGGAAGAAGAATTATTCATTGGGGTAACCTTTAAATGAATCAGTTGATCATTTGTGATTTGAATAGAACATAAGAAACAATCCTGATTCCAAGCTATCACTATCCTAGCATTTGAAGCATGATCTATATTACTGTAAGAAAGCCATCTAGGAAACAAAGAGGAGCATACATTATTCAAAAAGGAAGGAGACCTAATCCTAGATTCAATCAAATAGATAAAAGAAAATGATAACCTCTTAAGACATGCATTTACAACTATTTGTTTTTTAGGGTTGTTAAGAACCCTAACATTCCAAAAAACTAAAGCCATGACACAAAACAAAATAAAGGCCTCTTACGTATATTTCCTCCTTGATTTCCTACTTTTCCTAACAGTAAAATCCCCCTCTGCCCCTCCCAAAAGACCAGGACTCTGAGTATCAGTACTAGGAACCAATTCAAAAATAGGAGAGGAAAGATGGTTACCTACTTGACTCACAACAAGGAGGTTTAGATCCTCAAGGTCTCCACTCGATTCATCTTGCTTCTATTGATCCTTGCTTAGTTGAGTAGGACTTCCAGAAGGACTTGCTTCCTTATCATCTTGTATTGACGTCTTAGGAACTTGATCATTCTGTTGAGTTCCTTCACCTTTACTTTGCTCAATTTGTATCTCAGAAGCTCTATTCTCCTTATGATTTTGATGTATCTTGTCAGAGGCTAACTCCTAATCCTTCCTTTTTTGCTGATTTAAACTGTTTGGTATAGTTTCCTTCCCCTTCTCTAACTCCTGTTGTAATCCAGTCTCAAACAATCTCCCTGTAGGTGCCCATTCCTTCTTTTGTGAATGATGATCATGTAACATCCCATTACCTACGTTGAGGCTAGAGTAGGAAATATGAGAGATTACTGAGGGATTAGAAATACATCTCATGTTCATGCATTATTTGATATACACATACACGTGAATATTGAAACTTTGCACATAAAAATAATTGTACATGCATTCATGGATAGTTCCATGTATAATTGAATTAAGATGTGATATTATTGAGAATTATGAAATTGTTGTATGGAAAATTTAATTGGTGAGTGTATTAGTTAATTTTGAATTTTGGTGAATTTTAGGAATAATTTTCGAAAATGTTGGATATTATTGTACTAGGAAAAATGTCACTTGGCAAGTAAATTGATGTTTGGAAAATAGAAATGAGTGCAATGCAATTGAAGAAACTTGTGAGAAGAAGATGACGTTGAAAACATAGGAGATAATTGTAATGAAAAGATGGGAGTTAATGGAACTAGTTCAAATAGAACTAGTTAGTTTGGGAAAATTGGCAAAGGTCTTAAGAATTGGACACTTGTCCAAGTCTAAAGTTAAATTTTCTTAACCTTGAAAGAACAAGTACTATACTCATTTCTTCATCTTCCTCGTAGCTTCTTTCTCAAGTCTTTATGTAACACAGAGTTTTTCATCAAAACTCTACCAAAGTTAAACCTTGTTTTCATCTATCTCTTTGCTACTACCAAATTTAGTTTCCTTCTCTTTGCCTTAAGAAAAACCGAAGCTTGCCAACCCCTAAAGTGGTATATATGATGATTGTTCTGAAAGTGAAAGGTGATATTTTATGAATATGTGAAGATGTGAATAGTTTGTTACGTGTATTGATGTGATGTATGAATTAAGGGAACCATCGATGATGGTTACCCCATTGAGTTCGCAAAACTCACCAAAATTGTAACGTTAACTTTTTAAGACCGAGAGACGATGTTAGCCACTAAGGGACGCTACAAGTAGTGTAGACTTGTATTTTTGGGAAAGAAAAGAAATGGCTCAAAAGTCGGTCAGCTAGGTTTGGTCAGATTAGATAGATTTTGTGCATTTCCTCTTTCATGTAGCACTTTTGTATTAGGCTATGATGTTGTGTAAGTATGAATGTTGAAAGATACATTTTAGACATTCAGTTTTTGTGAAATGAAATGAGAAAATTTGATTTTAAAATATTGTGACTTTTCTTATGATCTTTATAAGAGAATAAAGATAGTTGATGCCATGTTAAGTGAATGTTATGAATGAACGTAGCGTGCCATTATCATAGGTTATATACCGGAATGTCCTCCGAGCGTCTTGGTATGTAACCTAGGGTAAGAGGACGCTACAGATGAGGCCTCCATTCGTACTCAATCTTTATTTCCTTAAAGATTATTTTCCCTTCTTTATTGTAAGTAGCCAGTTGGAAAGAAGAAGGCCAACTCCTTTGTAATTCTAGCTCCACACACATTCTAACATACACAACCCTAGACATCCTAGCAGTCTGGGTATCCATAAGTAGGGGGTGTCTAACCGCACTTGCTATTCTTCCCAACCCCTCAGTGTTCCATTATTCTACATGTAATAGTTTTGAATCATTAGGGATAAAATAACCTGGGTTAAATGACTAGAGCTTATGTGGTTGTTACCTTGATTAATCTATTTTCCTAACTCGTAATGTGGTTGCTCATTAAATCTAGAGAACTTATTCTAGCTATTCGATAGCTAGGTTTAGTTAAAGAGCTTGTTTTAACTAAACAAGACTTAAGGGAAAACTAGGGTTAACATAGCTTATTACTAACCTACGATTAATAGTTGCTAAGAGAGGTCTAAGAATAACAAAACAATGAAATATTCTTATTTATGTGTAGCTCAAGATTGAACCGAAAATTAGATCCCTAACACATTCATCATTTTTATGAATTTTTTATTGTTTTCTTTAATTTGCTTCATTATTTTAAGTTCATGTTATTTTTTTATTGGAAAACCAAACCAAAAACCCCTAACCTAAACAGTGATTCTTTTCATTACAAAAGCTTTACACACACTTTCTATAGAATTGACCTAGACTCATCACTAACTATAGTTTTAATCCTAGTTATTTTGTGTAATGTTACGACATGATACCAATTTGAAATCCTGTCTTATATTGTCCCTCATTCCCATTATTTGAATAATGTTTTAGGAGTTCTCATTTTTCACTTTATGATCCAAAAGCTAGTGTCCTTTAAGTGATATAAAAGTGCTTCCAACTAATTTGAATCGATTTCTTATTAGTGAATACTTTCTAGATTCTTTTGACAATTAAAATTTTGTTTATAACATGAATTCTTTTAGTCCCAAGACCCGCCTCCTACTTTGGAGCTCAAATTCTAACCATTTCACTTTAGTAGAGGATCTTTATTTGTATATCCTAACATGAGGAAATTTTTAATTATCTTTGTAATAGGTTTAACTAGGTTCTTTGGAAGCATAAGGTGTGAACTCTAGTAGTTATTCATATTATTTAGAACTAAAATTACAAGTTGGAGTCCCTATAGACGTAAATGGCTTACTTGTGTTTGAAATGGTTTAGAAGGATTTTATACTTAATTTGAGAAGTTTAGACATTTTATGTCTTAATTTTGTCCACACAAGGAAAACAAGCAAAGTTAGAGAATAATTAGAGTGAAATAGAGCAATTTGAAATATTTAGAGAAGAACCAAAGAATGCAACACTATACATGAACCTTTGTTAAGGGTTGAATACAATTGTGGTTGCTCTTATATCTCCAATGCACCTTAAATGCCCTATGTTACTCCCTTGGATGAATATCATTCACTACATGGTCTCATATATTTGTCTGTGTTGGTGTTTACAATTGTAGAGATATTCTTAGACAACATAGCCAGTGACACAGACTTGTGTTTGGGGCTATACAGCTCATTAAAAGTTAGGTTTTTGATTTTGAACAAAGAGAAGAGGTAGAAAAAAGAAGTTCTTTAGCTAAGAAACATATAAGAGTCACTTTTAAAGTTTCTTTTTTTGCACTAGTTTTAACTAAGAGTTTACTATTCTTTGGAGATGGGAAGATTTCAACAATTCTTTTGAGGCTTCATAATTGAAAAATATGATTTATTTATTTTGTTATCTTTACAGTTTTTACGTTGATATTATTTAACTGATTATTAACTAAATAGGTATTAGATTTAAGTAGGAAGAACCTAGGATGTGATATATTCTAATTTACTCTTTGATTTAATGAAAATTTGGTTTTTTGTGATTTATTCATGTTTATATTAATTTAATCAAATAAGTGAAATTGGAATATTCAATACTTGATTTATGCATTGAGATTTGAGAGATGAGATGTATGTTTAGGTCATAGCGTAAATAATGAGGGTTAAGTGTGTGCTACTCAAAAGAGATCCACAAGATCTTCCTAGGTTAGGGAAAAAATTAATTAAGAGAGTTTATACAACAAACTAAAGCATTCTTTAGTTATCTAGATTTGGAAGGGATTTCGGTTGATTAACCTCTAAATAAGGATTATATGTCTTGAGAGAAAATATGGTTTAAGTTTAGAACTCTTATTAGTCTAAGAAGCTAGGATAATTCATTAATCAAAGGTAAATTTGAATATAGTAAAGTCCTCAAGGAATATGGCTTAAATCTAGTTAATTCACATGGCGTATTCTTAATTATTATTTTGTATTAGGATTTAGATTTGTTAATTACGATATTTTCCTCATTCATTCATCCATAAAGGTTGATTAAACTTGTTAAGTTTGTAGGTATTGGGTAATTAATTGATAATCCTCTGGGATTGGCTCATACTCAAATATGTTAGCTGGTAAAATAAAAATAAGCTTTTAACACCATTCCATAAGATTAGGTGTTAATATTTGCATAATTTGCAAATTGACTAGACTAGATCTTTTTGTTTTAGTTTTACTATTTATTTACTTAATTTTTCTTTATTCCTTCTCTTTTCCATATTACTTCTTGTATACATAACTTTGACAATCCTAAAAGTCTTGTTGAGTAAAATCCTAAGATCAACAAAACATTGCACATGAGAAGAAGAATTCATAGGAGAATAGAAGATGAGGAAACAAAGATGACTATAGAGAAAATGAGGTCATTGAGATGCATCGAATGCCTAAGGCATTAGCTAAGGCATTGTGAAACCTAGTGTTGAAACTACTAACTTTGAGCTAAAGCACTCCCTATTGTCTATGGTGTAGTAGAACCAATTTGAAGGTTCACCATCTAAAGACCCTAACATGTATCTATCAATGTTTATTTATTACTTTGACACATTAAAGCTAAATGGATTGTCTTCCAATGTAATCAAGCTCCAATTATTCCCTTTTTCTTTAAGGGATAAAGCTAGAGTATGGTTGTAAACCCCAAGGTTTTAAAAAGGGACCGGACCGACCGGTCAGACCAGAAAAAGTCTGAACTAGTCAGTGGTCCAGTTCGGTTTTAACTAATAACCTGTCAGTATGAAAACCAGTCGATTTGTTGGAGAACCGACAGGTTTTCATCGAACCAGTTACACCGGTTCAACGATACAAAATACCTAATCCTTTATCGTCAGTCGTCCCTTCAACATTTCAAAATTCATGATTGGCGAGGGCAACTGGCAATTCAACTTCACTCTCTGTCTCTTGCCCGTCGCCTCCTTCACCATTTTCTCAATCGATTGGATGATAGAGAGTTCAGATTTCTCTTTCGCCAATCGCCCCTGCCCATCTTCTCAATCGGTTCGACAGATATATCTAAACCTAAACCTTTCAAATTTAATTCAAAAATCAATGTGTCTCTTGCCTGTTCACTATCTTCGGTTCACCATATCTCATCATCTCCATAGATGCATGTAACCCATAGATGCAAAAGTCAAGCCCTGTTGACTCTCCTTGGGCGACTACTCTGACTTTCCTTAGTCGACTACTATGGGTAACCCATAGATCTAGAAACTGGGCCATGTAAGGGGTCTATGATTCTGTGATGCTTGTTTAAGTTTAATTGCTTGTTTAAGCTTAAATATTTAATTCTTTATTGAAATTACTACTTCACTTGTTGATTTGTGTTTGTTTGTGTGGTCATGTCATACTATTGCTCTTCGTTCTTTGACGAGCTATGTGTTTCTATCACCAGACAACCTGTCATTGGGAGAATATTTTGGAGTGGTAATTTCTTTTAATGTTACTGCTATTTCTTTTGTATATGAGGCGTGGAATTGTTGCATTAAATCTGCATCTTCTTTCAATCTTTGGTATTGTGACTTAGGTTGGAATGGTAATTTTGTCTCCAAAAGAAAGCATCATTTGATTATATAACCACACACCCACTGGAGCAAGCGATTGGAACATGATGCTTTTGATCTTCAGACTCATCTCTTATATGGATTAGTTCACTATAATGGTTTTGGATTGAAATGTTGATTCTCATTATCAAGCTTATACAGAGTTCATGTTATGCGTTATTCAAGGTTAACTTATAAGGAGTAGTATTGATCAATTTGTTTTTTGTAACAATTAGAAATAGATTAACAGTTGGTTTAAGTTTTCTGTAATATTTATAACTCTATTTTATATTAATTTATGTAATATTTAGAACTCTATTTCATATCAATTTCTGATTTTGATAATTAGGTTATATATATTCTGATTTAGAACTTTATTTGTTGATCTAAACACCAAAATTGAAAACTACCAAAATTTCAATTAGGATATTTGAAGTGGAGCAATTGCTGGAGAAAAGTTTAATGAGAAAGGGAAGGGACCAACTTAAATCAACACCCAACTTCAATCCCCACCAATCAAAAACATTGAAAGATACG
>JANIHZ010151189.1:0-10241 GCA_027478365.1 Erythroxylum rufum
TTTGAGCTTGAAGAGCCGAAATCCTTATGGCTATTCCAAGAGTCAAAACTTTCCTTATATACTTGTCATTTTCTTTGTAAAAGGAATCATCCAGTTTTATCAAATAAATTTAGAATATATTGAGGGTTTTTTCTTCAATTTTTTGGTAAGAAATTGTCTGGGTTTTTTGTTGTTTTTTCCAAAAAAACAATTGGGTTTGATTATTTTTCGAAAATAATCCGTATCTTGTTCTTTTTCCGGGAAATCTGCACAGTTTTCACGAATCCATTATAATCTGCCTTGCCGTGAGTCAAATTGTCTATTTTTGATTTCCTTTGAAAGTAGACACCTTGAAGAACAAACTCCAATTCGAATTTCTAGAAACCAATCTCACAAATTGTTCCAATCTTATTTTGAATTCTGCCTTCATCACCTAGATATTCCTGTACTAGCCTAGAAAATGTTCTAACTTCAAACAGCCATAAATCATTCTTCCCATATCCAAATTGAGAAATTCTTTGTTTTGAAATCATCTTTCAAGAAGTGATTTAGAAGAAACAAAAGCCTGTTTGTATCGGTTCCTCTTTTATTTCCCATAAAATCCAAAATTTCCCCAGAATGTTCAAACACATCCTAGTCAGACCTGTCCACCTTCGAACACCCATAACTCACCCGTCCCTTAACCAAATCATTCGATTCTTATGGCTAAACTCAGTAGAACAAAAGGTTCTACAATTTTCCCTTCTACAGCAACCCACGATTCTGCCTCTATTTCACAGAAAATGACCTGCAAGTTTCCATTCCAGTTTTACCCGAGAAGACCAAAACTTGTCCAAACTTTGTCAAATCTTTTCCAACCTTTCCCCAACCTTTTTCTAGCCTTCCCTACATCACATATCATCTATATAAAAAGTTATGATCACACAATCATTGGCATCAAATTTCACTTAAATGCAAGAATCAACATCACAAGAGGTGAAACCATATATGAAAATCTCACTTTCAAATTTTTCATGCCACTATTTGGGAGCTTGTTTAAGTTCATGCAAAGACTTAACCAACTTGCACACCTTTTGTTCTTGACCAGGCACTCTAAACCCCTCGGGCTGGACCATATAAATTTCTTAATCTAGATCACCATTCAAGAAAGTTTTCTTAATATCCATTTGGTGCATATAAAGCTTAAATACCGAGGCAAGAGCAAATAACATCCTTATAGATGCACTTTTAGTAATAGTAGAGTAAGTATAAAAAAAGTCCAATCCATCCTTTTTTTTAAGTCTATATTACACGTCTTGCCTTAAACCTCTTAATGGTTCCTTCAGGTCTCAATTTCTTTTTGAAAATCTACTTACACTCTAAAGGCTTACACCCTCGAGGTAGATCAACTAAAACCCAAGTTTTATTAGACATAATTGAATCAAACTCACTATCTATGGCGTCTTTCCAAAAGGTAGCATCTAAAAATCTCATTGCTTCCTCATAACTTTTGGGATCTTCCTTAATAATATAAGTCACCACAAAATCATCATCTATCTCCTTAGGTTTTTTCACCACAAAGGAAGTAATAAAGTCATAACCAAAACTGGTGGGTTCTTTAGCTCGTTTGCTTCTCCTTAGTTCAATATATTCCTCTTCCTCTATGTCATCATTAGTAGAAGAACTGGGGATAGACTCTCTAGGAACTTACACACTTAGTTTCATAGAAACTATATCCTTAAAGAACACTCTATCTCTTGACTACATAATTGGTCCATAAGTGTTAGATCCCTCTTCTTTAACCATAAATTTATAGGCAACACTATTAGAGGCATATCCCACAAAAATTGATCAATGGTTTTGGGCCCAATTTTCTTCCT
Organism: Erythroxylum rufum; assembly: GCA_027478365.1. Taxonomy (NCBI): domain Eukaryota; kingdom Viridiplantae; phylum Streptophyta; class Magnoliopsida; order Malpighiales; family Erythroxylaceae; genus Erythroxylum; species Erythroxylum rufum. The sequence continues at coordinate 1,839 of JANIHZ010151189.1, forward strand.
CTTGTGTTCAGGTACAGTGATCGGTAGTTTGGTTATGTGTAAGTTTTAATTAATAACCCTCGATAATCTGCAAGTGCACGATTCGTTAGTGTAGCACCAAAGTTGTCGATCCCACGAGGAGGGAACTAATCTAATCCAAAAATCTAAGGCCAGAAACAAATCACAGAAGTTCAAAATGCAACGAAACTAAAACGAGAATTTAATTCAATCACTCAAATTAAGAATCAAACATGAAAATACTAATTACTAAGCAATTGCAACACACCCAAGAATCAACAAAAGAAATTACCAAATGAGAAAAAGGAAATTTTACCTATCCTTAATGCTTACTGATTATGAATTATCGGATTATTAGTTCTAGACTATCCTAGGGTTGATTACTCTCTCTCGAGTTATAACCATTAACCTTATATCATAACTAATCAGATTATGGAGGTTGCAGTCTCTCAATTCACAACCTATCCAAAACTTTAATTGGTTCTGAAGTTTTCTAGTAAACTATCAAAAACCTATGCAAGATCTCTCTTCGCACAATTTCTCGATTTAATTCAATTCTTGTTTCTATTAAATCACCTAACTCTCGTTAGCCCAATTTAATCATTTTTCATTCGATTCACCATCTCAGTTTATTATCGAATTAAGCAATCACAAAATCAAACAACAAAAAATCCAATAAATGCATAAACAATCAAATTTTCATTAATTGAATGAATAAAATTTTAAAGGTGAGTTTAGAACATCCTCGACGTTCTAGCTCCTATCATCAACTGTTTATTCCAATTCTATAAAAAAAAAATAAAACTGAAAATAAATAGGAAATACAATCTAAATGGATGATGGGAGGCAGCAATGTCGAGAAACCTCCTGATTCAGGAAGTACATCGGGTCAGCTTCTTCTCCTCTTTTCTCTTCCTTCTTCTCTTCCTCTATCTCTCGATGATTCCAATCTAGGGTTTCTCAAGGTGGCTGATGCAAAAGCTCCCTTTTGCCTCTCTTCTTGTTCTTTAAATATCCTCATGTGTTTTGGGTAACTCTAGGGTTTTTTCGGGGTCTGAAAGGTCTAAAAAAATCCCTCAAAACTTGACATTCTTGAGTGTCTGCAAGTTTGCTCGATGCAGCCCACGACTATGGCTTGCCATTACCTAGGCTTCTGTCACAATCGTGGAATGTAGGCCACGATTATGGGCAAACTCTAGTTCTTCTACCACGATCATGCCATATAGGCCACGATCATGGGCCAACTCTGGTGCTTCTGTCACGATCGTGGGTTGACATGCCACGATCATGGGCCATTGTTTTAGCCCGAATGTCTTTGAAACTCCTCTTTTTTCGATGTTGACCCTGAAAAACTAGCAAAAACATCAAGGTACCTCAAAATGTTTAAGCTCAAAGGCTTATATTAACCTATAAAACACTTAAAACATAAATAATTAACAAACTAACCCAATTCTAACCTAAACACATACTAAATGATTGAATTAACAGCTAAGCACATATCAAACTATGCCCTAAAACTTGATGCAATTTACATTTATCATAGAGCAACCTTTGCAAGACACCCCTACACTTTCAAAAAATGCAAGTTAGGTGGATAACCTTTCCAAATTTTATAAGGGGTTTGATCTAGTTTCTTATTAGGGACTTTATATAGAACATAACAAGCTGAAAGAATAGCTTCCCTCCACATAAAATTCGGTAATCCTGAGAAAATCAACATTGCATTCATCATTTACTTAAGTGTTTGATTTTTCCTCTTGACTATTCCATTTTTTAAGTGTATAAGGGGCTGAAAGCTCATGAATAATCTCAACATTTCCACAATAATTAGCAAGGAAATCAGTATTATACTTACCACCTTGATCAGACCTTAATCTTTTAATTTTCCTTTCCAGTTGGTTCTCAACCTTCGCTTTGTATTTTATAAATGCTTCCTCTAGATCACTTTTATTTTTCAATAAGTAAACCTTAGTAAATCAAGAACAATCATCCATAAAAGTAATACAATATCTCATGCCTCCTTTACTCACACTATTCTTAAAATCACCCACACCAATTCTAACAATTGTGACTCTCTCTCAGTCACTGAATTAAAAGGTTTCTTAAAGTGTTTAGCCTCAACATAAATTTGACAATTTTCCATTTCATTAATGATTTGTTTAGGCAATAAGTTTAAGCTTTCCATCCTCTTACTTGACCTCACATTCACATGCACAAGTCTAGAGTGTCATAGGTCTAAAGACTCAACAATATAAACAGAAGAAGTAGATGCATTCATTTCAATGTCAAGTATAAGTAAACCCCCATTACAAAATCCTTTACTAATAAAGTTCCCATTCTTAGTAAGAACTAGTTTATTAAAGTCAAAAGTAAGTTTGACACTAGCATTGTTAAGTAATTCTCTAGAAATCAAGTTTCTATGAATATCAGGAACAAATAAAACATTTTCTAACGCCAACACTTTTTCAGAAGTGAGTTTGAAAGTGACCTTCCCAACTCCTTGGATAGGAAATCTACTGGAGTTGCCCATTTATACGAATTCACCATCAACAACATCATTCAACCCCTTGAATAATTCCTTATTGGTGCAGATGTGGTGTGTGGCTCTTGTGTCAATGATCCACTCAACTAAATTTTCAGCAAGGTTGACTTCAGACACCACGTCCGTAATGATCTCCTCATCATCACTAACTTCAACCATATTAGCTTAAGGCTTACCAAAGCTCTTCTGGTTACCCCATTGGTACCTCTTTTGTTTCCTTTCCTGAACTATCGTAGTTTCCATCTTTAGTCCTTCTTCTTATGGTTGATTCTATCTTGGAAAAAAGCAGCAGGATAGCCTAGCTTATGGCACCACCAACAGTCACCATGATGCTTGTTGTTGTTGAAAGACTTGTTTTATCCACCATTCTTCTTGAAGTTATTTGCATTTCTATGTTCTATCACATTGGCCTTAACAGTAGGGACAAGGATGAGTGATTTGGTCTTATCTTGTGTAAGGTTGGCATCCTCAACCTTTATATGCCCTATCAACTGCTAAAGCCTTCTTGTCTTTCTTCTTATGCCCCAACTAGTTTTTGTACTCATTCTATGAGACAGGCTGTTTATCAATAAGGGCATTAGCTTGAAACAACTCACACATGTTCATACCTCAGCAAGGATTTCAGCAACTAGGTTTTCAAACTCGTGTAATTGATCTATAATGGGCTTATCATTAACAAAGGTAAATTTTAACCACCTAGCAATTGCATATTTCTTAGTACTGGCATCATCCATCCTATATTTCACTTATAAAGCATCCCAAATTTTCTTAGCAGCTTTGTACTTACAGTAGATATCAAACAATGGGTTTATCATATAGTTAAGCAAGACTCCCTTAATGGTACGGTTATCCTTAGTTGTCTTAGGGTCGGTATTGTCATTAGGAATTTCTTGAAACAATATATAATCAATTTCATATTGTTGAAAGAAAAACATAATTTTCTTAGACCATCGTTTAAAATTTCTCCCATCTAGGGCTCTAATCTAGTTAGGTTAGGTATAATCCTCTAGGGTATAGTGATAGGGGTAAAACCTATGTGGGGAATAGTAAGTGCAGAACCTACGTTGGTCTCATTCATAGATGGCATATTGAATCCAATAATAGAGAAGTCTCATACAAAACACTCAAGCAGCAGTAAGAACAGAGCAATATTTTGAAATAAACACACTGCAACACAACCAAAAGAATTGCCAAAAAATAGTATAAAAATGCAATAAATTCTAACAATCAGTAGTAGTTTCGACAAACAATAGGCAGAATGCAATAAATATCCTACAAATAGTAAGCAGAACAACACAATTTTCTGACTTAGATTGTTAGAGAAAATAACATAAAATTAAAATTGGAACAACTTATCTGAAAATGCAAGGCATCGTGAAAAATCACTACCTTAAGTCGAAAATTCTCCCTCTACGTTGTAGTAGGACAATAGGATCCAACCCCATGGTTAACACCTCCTCCACCAGTTTTGGTACACTCCAAAGACCAGAGTAGGAACTATCTACAGGAAGTAATAACATTAAAAGAACAAAGAAGATATAAGATAGGAAGAAGAAGCGTGTGTATTATTGCTGTGGAAGGAGATATGTGTGTATTGTTAAGTGTCTGTAGAAAAATTTTGTATGCTGTATGGAGAAATGAAAAGCACAACAACTGAAGAAAGTGGTAGATAAGTAGAGAACTTTATACATAAATAAATATTAAAGTATATTAAAGTTAAGAACATTGCATGATAATGGTAGTAATAACGTTATAAACATTATTGGTAACTAAAAATTATTAAAAAGCATTAAACTTGTTTTGGAGCAACGACTCTAACAGATTCAATAGGTTCAATCATTAAAAAAAACTTTAAATTGTCCAACTTTTTAGTTCAGCTTTCAACTTTCTTGTTCGATTTACTTTAATAAATCTTGTAATTAAGAACCTATCAATTAATTAATTAATTAGTTAATTTTTGTAAATTAATCAGTTTTTATAAACCAAAATAAATTTATTAATTTTCATTTAACAATCTCTTTTTTTATTAAACTTTAAATTCTTTGATATAATATGTTTAAATCATATTTCAAATTCTTTAATTTTATTTAAACTTTAGTCAGTTTTATAACATTCTAATATCAGTTGAACCTTTTAAACCTTAAATTTCTTATCTTACCAATTAAAACCTTAAACCTTTTAAAAAGTTGTCTGAAATTGTTTATATGATTGCATAAAAAATTAAATATTATTTTTTAACAATAATAACAACTAAGCTTTATGCAACTAATATGCCAACCTTCAGCCTATTTTGATTTACAATAACTTTTGAACTTGACAAAGTTAAAGTTCGCCTCTTTAGAAGCTCGAGTGTATATACATTTAGTTACATACTTCTCATTTAGTTCAAGTTTGACCTCACAATAGTTATTATAACATTATCTAAAATTGTTCTTTGTGTGTCAAATGCTTTGAGTTAATTGTGTTTTTAAATAATAATAATTATTTTATTTTTATAGTTCTAAATTAGAAATATTCATTTATATTAAAAATTTAATGGTTATAATATTATTTGTGATTTAATTTTTTTTACATTTTTAATTAAAAATATTACATATGTTAAATGATTTTAAAATTTTATATGTAAAAGTTTTAGATATTTACAATAACATGTGTCTTAAGTTCATTTACTGTAGTAAGTTCTTTTACTGTACTAAGTTCTGCCAAGGCTTTTTTTGCTTCTATACGGGCATTATAACTTCGATGAATAATGGAAGATTTACTTGTGATATGAACAGCAGCTTTGTGCCATTCATCATATATTTCGGCCATAGGTCCATTGAAAATGACATAAGTTTTGCTTTCTTTAAAGTCTTCCTTTTTCTGAGAGATGGGTAAAGGTGTCTGGATGATTTGTTGGGGTGTTATTGGTTAAATAGTCTGTGGTTGTGCTTGAACATTGGTTACATGGATATTTGTGGATTGTGACTAATCAATGGATATCTGTTTTTCAAGAAGAGTAATAGTTGGTTGTAACTGATTGATTTCTTTGGTTACTGTGCCCACTTGTTGTTGAAGATCAGTTAACTCATTTTATTTTTTAATGAGTGATTCCTTCAGGCTGAGGATAGCTATTTCCATTCTCTTGTTAATATATCTGCAAGACTATTAATTAGTAAAAGATTTTATATAATTAATTTGAAAAGTATATTGATTTAATTCAAGCTGCCATCTAATTATTCTTCCTTGATTATAATTTGCTTTAATATTATATCTAGTGAATCTACATAAATACTTAGAATCTGTTTGAATATAAAATTCAACAGGTAATAAATAAACTTTCCATTTTCTTAATGTTTTAATACATGCAAGTGTTTCTTTTTCATGAATTGGATATTTCCTTTCAGTGGGATTAAAAGTCCCATTGATATATTTACATAAAAGATGTTTCCTTAAATTAGGTGGTTGTGCTAAAAGGCAACAAGCTACGTATCATTGCTTGCATCTATTTGTACAATTAATGTATCCTGGCAATTATAATTGTATAGTACTGGTAAATCCTTGCAAAGATCTTTTAATATTTTAACAGTTTTGGTATATTCCTCAGCCCATATCCATTAGTTTTTTGTGCTACATTTTAGTTGTAACTTTTTTCCTTCTTTATCTAAATCTTTTAGAAATCCTTGATCAGATATATAATTTATAATCCTAAGAATCTTTGAACTTCAGTTATATTTTTAAATATGTCAGGAAAATTATGTATTTTTTCAAGAATATTTGGTTGTAATTTAAGAAAACCATTATAGAATTCTATAAGTAAGTATTCGATGTTTTATTGTGCTAGTTTAATTTCTTTTTACTTAGAATTAATCCTTTCTGTTGACATCTGGATAGGACATATTTTACTTTTTGTAAATGATCTTCTTTATTTTTGTTAGAAAAAATAATAATATCATCTATATAGGCTAATAAAAATTCTTCGAATCCTTCTAAGTTATTATCCATAAATCTTTGAAAAATTCCTGGAGCTTGTTTTAATCCAAAATGTAATACATTCCATTTTTGTTGTGGACAAGTAAAGGTTGTTAATGGTTTTGTATTTTCGTGTAGTCTTATTTGCCAATATCCTGATTTTGCATCTAACGTAGTAAACCAATGATGTCCTTTTAGTCTATTAATAATATAATCTTTACGCAATAGTTTATATGCATCTCCTATAGTAGCTTTATTTAATTCTTTATAGTTAATTACCATTCTTTGTTTACCACGTTTTTGTTTAGAATGGTTGTTTACATAGAAAGCTATGCTAGGTGAGATTAATTGTTTTTGTAATAATTCAGAACATTCATTAATAAATTCTTGTACATCTTGTTGTGTATATGGTATATTATTTTTAATATTAACTTCTTTTGTAGGATCTTTTAATTTGATTTCAATTATTTGATTATTAATATTTTGATAGGATCTAGAGGATTGTCACTTCATACTTTTTCTATTAAAGCTTCTATTTCATTTTGTAGAGTTAAATTATTAAGAAGCTAAAATTGTAATTGATTTAGTTTTTCGTTTATGAGTTGCAAAGTTTTGCAATAAGTTATATGATATATAGGAATTTTAAGAATAATAGATTTTTGGTTTAACGATTTTATTATTGGGGTTCTTAAGGTTATATAATGTAAATATTGACAAAAGGGATTATATAATTTAAGAAAATTGTTTCCTAAAATTAATGGTAATCCTGATTCTTGTTGATATATTGATGGTGTTATAAAGGTGTAATTTTCAATATTATTATTATTATAATAACTAACATACCAAATAGCTTTAATACTTCCATCTGCTATTCTTATTTGTAAAGGTTTGTTTAATTTTTTCCATTTGTTCAGTAATGTTTAAGAGGCGATACAAATAGTAGCGCCAGTATCCATATACATATGTTTTAATGTTGAATTTAAAATATTAATTTTTTCTTTATATTTATTTTGGAGTCTTTTTGGACAATTGTTTGCATAATGACCTTCATCTTTACATAACTAACATTTACATTTTGTCTTACTTTGGGGACAATATTTCTTTTTAGATTTATTTGTGCTAGTTGTAGAGCTATTTATTTATTAATAATACATATGGAAACAAAAATAAAAGTCAGTCAGCAATGTATCAAAACATTTACTCAAACTTATAATTTTCTTATACCTATTAATGCTTTTATACAAACTATTCAAACATTTTAAAATATTATTAATAATCATAAGACTTTATATCATCAAGAAAAAGAGGAAATAAAAAATATTATGCACGTTTTCAAGAACATTATCAAACTCATATATGACTACATACTGTACTATCTGTAATCACCTAAATACTAAAATTATGTATTTTGAAAGTTTAGTATCTCAATATAAAGCAGAAAAAGAATATTACGAAGAACAATATACTTATTTACAATTTTTCATTAATAATAATGGATTATTACCTATAAAAGGAAAACTTGAAAGTACTACAAATCTTTACTATTTATATAAACAAGATTTACAAAACACGAATAATAGCTTAACAAAACATAAAAGATTATTTCATTAATATGACAGAAATAACCACATATAACACGACTGAAAGAACTACATATAATATATTTGATGTAGACACTTTAGAATTAACTGAATCCACTGGAATTTTTCATATTAATACATTATTATCAAACGAAAAAGAAAAACAAATTGCCAAGACACTTTTAAACCTTAAAGCAGGACAAGATATTAATCATCATCCCTTTAAAAATATAATAAAACGTAAAAATATAGTTATTGTTGGACCAATGGTGGTTGACAAAATTAATTCCACTTAAGTTTTGATAATAACAAGATAGATAGACTTGATTAAGA
>JANIHZ010151231.1:0-10239 GCA_027478365.1 Erythroxylum rufum
TTAACAAAATGTCTTCATTCGACTTTTTAAATAGGAATCTTAATTATTATTCATTAAATATTTTATTTTTATTAGCTGAATTTGACTTTTTAGTATTAGTTTTTAACTGTTACATTGCAATTGTTTTCATTAAATTCAAAAATCATCTTCACTAAAGAGTATCATCTGTGAAAACTTTAGTGAGGTAACTCTTTTATATATACAAATAAATAGATTATTATGCATAGGAAATAACTAGCTAGAGGATTTTATGATATAAAATTATTAGTTAGTTGTATATTTATGTATATCCTATAAGTAGTTATATGATTGTGTATATCCCTAATTTTTAGGATATATTTTAGTGATATCTCCGGTATATATTCTTTGTAAACTTTTCAAGTAAATACAAAGCAAAATTATTCTACTTTTCATGATATTAAAGCCATTGGCTCTTTTTTAGAAACTTTTGCCTAAAATTTCATTCTTCTATAAGGAAAGGTAGCTGTTGAAATCTAGCTAAGGAGCCATGTCAGAAGTCACAGCTATCAGTGGGGTCTCTCCACTAGATAGCACTGTTGTAACCCTATAGGGGACTTACCAAACATTTAAAAAGCCTACTGTCTGAATGGGAAGAATTATCTAGAGTAGTCTTAACTTGTTCGAACATTCTTAAAGGGAAAAGACAAGTTGATCAATTTATTGGGGACTGGATCAACCAAAATTGATTCTAGATTTTATATATGGGATGAGTAAGATTCCATGGTTATGTCATAGTTGTGGAACTCAATAAATTCTTAGATAAGTGACACATGTATGTTTCTCAACATAACTAAGGAGATTTAGGAGGCAATTTAACAAACTTTCTCTGAGATCAAAACTAAAATTTTAGTAACTAAATAAGGGACTTGCTCAATAACTAAGTATATAAATCTCTTATAAAGTCTATAGCAGGAATTAGATCATTATCAATGCATCAAAATGCACTATGTAGAAGATGCTTGAATGTTGAATGATTTATAGAAAAAGATTGAATTTGTGAGTTCCTTACTGGTCTTAATAAGGAATTCGATGTTGTGAGAGTCCAAACTTTAGGAAAAGATGATCTTACATCCTTGAATGAGGCCATTGCTATGATTAGAACTAAGGAAGGGAGAAGAAGTGTGATGTTGGAAATACATCGAGTAGCAACTGAAGGATTTAGCCTAGTAACTAAATCCCCATATTTGAAGAAGGTAAATGTTTCATAAATCGCAAAAGACAATAGATAGTCTCCTCTAACCAAGTCATTCAATAAAGACACCCTCTATTGCACATACTATAAAAAACACCGCCATACAAGGGAGCAATGCTGGAAACTAAATGGCAAGACCAATACTCAGAGAAAAGGTGGAGGGAAACAAGCTCATATGGTGAGTTCACATATGAATAATAGAAAAATAACTCAAGATGAAGCCCAAGAGTTTAACAAAGCAGATGTTGAAAAATTAAGATTCCTCTAGAATAAACTTACGAAACCATTAGCTATAGGTGCAACTTTATGTTCATTGACCTTTTTAGGTATTTCCTCCATCTCTTGTATTTCTAATGCCATAGAAAATCAATCTTCAACTATGTGGATAATTGACTCAAGAGCCACTGATCATATGACATATTCCTCTAAACTTTTTATCTCCTATACACCTTCCTCTAGCCATAAAAACATAACTATAGTTGATGGATCAGTTGTCACTACTGCTGGATAAGTAGATGTTCAATTTAACAACCCTATTATCTTAAAAGATGTCCTTCATGTTTTCAAATTATTTGCCAACCTGATTTCATTGCATAAACTCACCAAAACTCTAAATGTCAGTTTGTTTTTTTGCCAACTTGATTTCATTGTATAAACTCACCAAAACTCTAAATGTTAGTCTACTTTTTTCTCCTTCCTTTTGCGTGTCTTAGGAACAAGGCATAAAGGGGAAAATTAGACATGCTAGTGAGAGGAATGGCCTTTAATACATAAAGAATAAAGAATAGCATAGCAAATCTAGGGTTTTTCTTCTCACATCCTTCCTTTCAGAGTCATTCATATCTAGTAAAGAAAAAGTATGGCTTTGTCATCGTTATTTAGGACATCCTTCTTTTCATGTAATAAAGTCTATGTTTCCATCATTCTTTGATAAAATAGATGTCGAGTCTTTCCATTGTGATGAATGTGAATTTGCAAAGCACAAATGTGCATCTTTTCCAATAAGTAATAGAAGAAGTCATAACCCCTTTTCTCGTATTGATAGTGATATTTGGGGTTGCTAATCAATTCCTAATGTTTATAGGAAAAAATGGTTCATATCCTTAATTGATGATTGCACAAGAGTTACTTAGATCTATTTGTTAAAATATAAGTCCGATATTAGTACTCTTTTCCCAAATTTTTATAACATGATCAAAACTAAGTTTGAAGCATAAATCAAAATATTTCATTTTGACAATGCCAAAGATTATTTCAATCAAACTCTATCAAATTTCTTTCATGAAAAAGGGATCATTCATGAATCCTCATGTGTTAATACTCCTTAACAAAATGAAGTTGCAAAATGGAAAAAAAATTAATTTATTAAACATTACAAGGGCATTATTGTTTTATAAAAATGTTCCCAAAAATTTTTTGGGGGAAGATATCCTAACTTTTGTCTACTTATATAACAGATTGCCAACTATAGTTCTTAATTTTCAATTACCAGTAAAAATTTTACACAATTCTATCCAAATCTAAGCCTCTCTAGTACTCTTATTCCTAGAATTTTTGGAAGTATAGCCTATGTTCATATTCATTCTCAAAATAGAGGAAAACTTGATCCTCAGGCTCTTAAATGTGTTTTTGTTGGTCACTTTTCCACCCAAAAGGGATACAAGTGTTTCCATCCCAAAACTCACAAATTTGTTTTGTCCATTGATGTTACATTTGATAAAACCAAACCTTTCTTTACTAAAACCTATCTTTAGGGGGAGAATTTGAATGAAGATAGGACTACAAAGGACTTATTTTTTCTTTATTTTTCACTCAAATAGAGTTTAAACCACATTTTCTAGACAAGTCTATTGAACCTAAACAAGCTCTGAGGGAAGAAAATGAAGGAAAAACCACTTAAACCAAGAAGAGACCTACCTCTCACCCACAGCATGTCCAGGCCCCTGTATAAGCTATTGTTCCAACATTCCAAACAGACTTGGAACCAATTGAACCAATCATAAGCTTATCTGGTCCTAATCCAGATATTGATGACAAGCTTAACTTCAACCCATAAATTAAACCTAGTGATTTAGACATACCTATTGCCTTTAAAAAGGTGCGAGAACTTGCACACAACATCCACTATATTTGTTCATAACATATCAAAACCTATCCAGAAAAAACTGAACCTTTCTAAAAAATCTCCATAACATTCTCATTACAAAAATTTGACCAAGGCCCTAGGAGATGCGGAGTGGAGAAGTGCTATAAAAAGTGAGATGGATGCACTCGGGAAAAAAAATTGAGAGCTAGTGAAATTTCCTAAAGATTAAAAATTTGTTGGATGCAAGTAGGTGTTTACAATAAAATATAGATCTAATGGGACTACTGAAAGATACAAGGCTAGGATGGTTTCCAAAGGTTACAACCAAACCTATAGCATAGATTACCAAGACATATTTGCACCAGTACTAAAGATGAATATTGTTAGGATTTTATTATCACTAGCTGCCAACTATGGTTGGAACTTATAGTCATATGAAGTTAAAAATGTCTTCCTCCATGGAGAACTAGAAGAAGAAATATACATAGAAGTTATACCTAGATTTGAACCTCAAAAGGGATTGGTGTGCAAATTAAAAAAAGGCTCTTTATGGACTAAAACAATCACTAAGAGCACAGTTTAGGAGATTCATGAAGGCTATGACAAGATTCGAGGATAAGCAAAGTCATGGAGACCAAACCCTGGTTTTCAAACCTTTAAAAACTAGGGAAGTAACAGTACTATTGGTGTATGTGGATGATATCATAGTCACTAAAAATGATAAAGAAGAAATGTTGGTGTTAAAGGAAAAGTTATTAGAAGATTTTGATATCAAGGAGCTGCGAAAATTGAAATATTTTCTAAGAATTGAGGTTGCATATTCACGGGAAGGATATTCATCTCATAACAAAAATATGTGTTGGATTTGTTGAAAGAACCAAGAAGATTAGGGTGCAAACCAGCAGCTACTCCAATTAAGTTCAATCATGGATTGAGTGATATTCCATATGATCAAGCAATAGATAAAGGAGCTTATCAAAGGTTAGGTAGAGATTCAATATATTTAACACATACAGGACCAAACATTGCCTTTGCAATAAGTGTAATAAGCCAATTTATTCATAACCCTAAAGAAGTATACTTCAAAGCTGTACACATAATTCTACAGTATCTAAAAAGTAGTCCAGGAAGAGCAATTCTATTTAAAAGACGAGAAAATATTACACTAGAAGCTTACAAAGATGCAGACTATGCAAGTTCTTTAGTAGATAAAAGATCAACCTCAGGTTATTGCATTTTTATAGGAGAAAATTCAGTTTTATGGAAAAGCAAAAAACATGTTGTGGCAAGATCAAGTGCAGAATTAGAATTCAGATCCATGGCTTTAGGGATCTGTGAGTTGCTTTGGTTGAAAATAGTTATTGATGATTCAAAATTAAATGGGAAGTTCCAATAAAATTATACTATGATAATAAGTCCGCAATCAACATCACACAATCCTATTCTGCATGATAGAACTAAACATGTAGAAGTTGACAAATATTTTATAAAATAGAAATTAGACAATGGCATAGCGCGCATATCCATTCATCTTATCAAAGAAGCAAATAGTTGATATGTTGACGAAAGGATTGTCTTTGAAGACTTTATTAGCAAGTTGGGAATGAAAGTCTCATTCACTAACTTGAGGGCAAATGTCCATATTATGCACAGGAAATAATTAGTTAGGACTTTACGGGACAAGGTTATTAATTAGCTGTATATTTATATATATAGCCTATAAGTAGTTGCCTTTCAAAAACAAAAACAAAAAAAAAAAAAAGCCTATAAGTAGTTATATGATTGTGTATATCCATAATTTCTAAGATATATTTTAAGGATATATCCTGTATATACTCTTGTAAACTATTCAAGTAAATAAAAAATATAATTATTCTGCTTTTCAATTACCTCATTTCATCTCCAAATAAATGAATTTTGGACTCCTAAAATTAATTTATAAATTAATTATACTCGTAATAAAGTCAGCTCCTTAAGCATTGTGTATATTTTAAATTCAATTGACCAGCACTAGAACAAAGATTACAATGAATGTTTCTAATGAGCAAATCAAATCGAACAAGTTACCCTTATAATAAGTTGTAGTACTACGGTAACATGGAAAGACTAGACAAGGGGAGAGGAAAGAGCGCTCTTCTGAAACACGACAGACACATGAAGGCGGTGGCAAAAGCTTTCTCCTGAAATTTCGTTTGTAACATGTCCTTAACTCGACGTTTATACATTCTCGAAGGTTTTGTTGTGCAGCCATCTATAAAGTGAATTATAAATTTCAAGCAGACTTGAGAGTAGATGACGCATAACTGGTTCTCCACTGCAGATAAAACCATTATATCATTCATTTTGCACTTGATCTCTAATCCATTTGGTTGCAACCCATTTCTCCCCTTTGACAACAGGACAGCTTCCATGAAGTGATGTCTGCAGAAATAATAGTCCTTTTAAGATCAGAATTACAAGGAAGTGAGAATAGAATTTCTGAACTCTGCATGATTTTTTGTTGGCAATGATTAGAAATCACATGAACGAGTGTCACTTCTATGTTATAACATGCATTTTGTTCTTGTCCGTACCTGAACAGTTACTTTCTAAATTTGGGTTTCACTTAGATTCACATTAATAAAACAAGGACAAAGTTTTAAGCCAATAGTAGAACATATAATCTTCTGAAACATTCTAAATTCAAGGACACAAAGGATTTGAATTTTTGTACAAGTAGAATGCTAATACTAGAACATGAGTTGTTCTGTTTGAAGCTTTAGAATCGCTACAGGCAGTTTATCCAGAAGTTCTCATACAATTTTCTCATGTCACCTGAAAAATAGTCAAAAGAAAAAATAAAGATAGATAAATCAAGAAATTAGTTAAAATTACCTGATCAATTGTACCGTTCGGAAACAGAGAGTAAAATAATAATCCATCGCCTTGCTTAGGCTTCACTTTTACACCAATACACCTTTTATAATCATACTTGGAAGTAATTTTTGCACCATTCTACAGCAAAATAGCATTTTAAACATTAGTGACTAAAAGCATTAATCTGGTATAGCGATGAGAGTAAGAAGTGTTGTCATGTACCTCAAAAGGAAACATGGTTTCTCCGCCCTCTTCTACATCAGATAAATACAACAAAAAAGAAGCAATCTGCACAATTGTTTGTGCACAAAAGTATCATCAGTTTCAAGAGTATCGCAAGAATAACAAAATTTCCTTAGATCCGCCAGAATTCAAAAAGAAGAAAATGGATAAATGAAAATTGTTTAGTATTAACAGTTCTATGTTACTACGTCACTTATTTCACAAATAGCTTTGCTGCTATAAGAAAAGATCATGTCAAATAGAGGACCAACAGTATAGTGCCAAAAATACTCTCACAGATAGTCCACAACACTAAAGATTTTCTGCATCATACATGGATGCTAAAATGGATGATAAGAAAGGACCACACAAGATAGAAGAGAACCAATATGTTTAATTTGGAGAAAAACTAAATTCCATATTATTATTCCTGCTAGATGCCGATGGCAATGTCACAAAAGTTGCTGCTACAATATTTTTTCCTAACATCAGAGGAATTATAATTCCACAATACTAATATTCTCAGCCTCATAACAATTATGTGAAGTTCATTTTCGTTTTTTAAACATTGGCTTGAACCATCAACATGGAAACTAAGGTAACCAAATCATAACTTTTTTATGTGAAAGAAATGGAAAAGAGCTCCATCGTTGGTCCTTTATTTCATAAAATGACAACGAACATAGAAGGAGTACTATATTATAGATTCACATCTAAATCCAGAATGCTGATGCGCAGAAAAGCTGAAATCTAGATATTTATCTGAATGAAGAAAACAAGTTCTAAGCCAAAGGACCAAAAGAGGGGGAACGAAAGCCTTACATTAAAATGCATATGGTTCCATGTAAGTATTACTTAAGGCACCAAATTTCCTCAGTGTTGAAATTCACCCTTTCCACATAGAAGTATATACACCAAACATGGATTGAAAACAAAGTAAATATTCAGGAAAAGACAAAGATGCTTGTTGCTCACCCTTTGACTTGTTTGTGGACCATATTCAGCTGGGTTAAATGAATCGTAATGTGAATCATACTTCTGCCCAATTTCATAGCGCAAAATATTGAATGACTGCAAAATGTGATATCAATCACAAAATGGATAAGACTACTGGGGATTCAAACAGAAAAAGCTCTAAATTACGCATTAACTAGTCAAGTAATGAAGTCAAATCATACTGTTAAATTTTTTTTTCTGGAAGCCAGCCACTCCAAAACAATACAGAGAACAAACATGGCTCAACAAGCTTAGACAGTGAGCCGAAAAGAGAAAAGAGATTAAAACCCACAAGCAGACGATATGAAAAGCATCAAACTTTTTATTCAAGTTACTGTAAGCAAATAGGCATAGAAGACCACATGATGCTATGCTGATAAATTCCTGGAAATGTTAAAGGCAGAATCTGAAGCCAGTCTCTAATCTTTTGCAAAGTGCTATATAATTTGATTTCATATACTATTTTCAAGAAACAAATACAAGCAAGGGTACAGGAGAAATGGATGCTGTAATACAAATATAGGTTGCAGATTGGTGATGGATGGCATTGTGATAGCAAAGTCAACAAACATATCTGTTCAAACTCCCTTCTATCAATTTACACAATTAACTCTTGATACAAATACAAACTGCATAAAACAACCGAATGTATCAGAAGATAATTACCTCTCCATGGGACCTTGGGATCATCGTGGCCTTTGAAATTTTGTGCTCGATCAACTCCAGAACTCCACTTTTATCTTCTGAAGCACTAAGAAATGTACCTGAACTGTTGGAAAGAGTGTTAGCATCATGGGAACAAGAGATCCATTTAGAAATATGAGATTAAATGCATTCTGAACAACTGATGACTGGAACTGAAAAGAGATACCTTGTTCTTGTCCCCTTAGTGCTGTCAACAGTCTCTCCCTTCCGCAAAGCTAGAGCAGAGGGTCTTAGCCGCAACTTTGCCATATCAATTACGGCTTTGCATTGATCTGGAGTCGCAAATCCTGGAAAATAAAGAGCTCTTGGTTTCCAACTCAAAACCTACAAACAATAAAAGAGAAACAGTAATCAGCAGTGACGTTTGAATTTTATCAGAACTGCAATCCAATCATTCTTTGAGCAGCAAAAGACTGATTTTTTACTTAGATGACACTTTCCATCTTTCGACGGATCAAATCTATTTTCGATGGTCAATCAGTAATACGCCACCAATGCGCCTTTTACACTGAACTTAGTAATCTCACTTTCCACGAGTACCCTTTAATCAGTGCACTTTCTATTTATCTTTCAATCCTAGCATAGCGGACAATCCAATCTACCACGTTCATTCTTATATTCAACCAATTGATCCAAAGTCTAAATAAAAATTCTATATAACTAATTATGACTCTGCTTGCAAAAAAAAAAAACCTGGAATGGAATTGATTCAATAGAAGCTTCTCCGGTAACGCCATGGGGCATCGGACGGTGCTCCTTCGCCGACGCGGACTCGCTCTCCAACATTTCAAGCCTCCTCAGCCTTGGTCTTATAACAGGCGCATCCTACAATGCACACGATCAATCAAACAGCAAACCACCTCAAATCGCACACATAAGCATATGATTGAAAATACCTGAGACAAGAGAGTCGAGGCGTAGAAGCCAGCAAGGAAGAAAAGAGAACACAAGGCCAAAACCACCGGTAACCCAAGTTTTGACCTGGAACGCTTCGTTTTGGTTTTCATTTACTGGGTTTTTCGTTTGTTTGCTTCCTTCTTCCCTTATGGCGGATCCTGGTTGTAATTTGGGATATGATAATTGAGGTTGATGGTTGACAAGTACGGAAATGGTATTGGGTATTGGTTTCTGAAGTGGGTTTTTTTTAATACCTAATTTGTGGTTTCTTGATTGTCTCCTTTTGGGGTTGCTACGACGAAGAGGCGGTGGCCGAGACGGGTTGATGGTGGTCTTATGGTTTAAATTTCCTTTGCTTTGTTTACGTCTAATATTTCGTAGGTAGTTTTGGTGCTTCTGTCTGGACTAGGAATCCATTGAACCTGAAGGCGCCAGCTGTGTATATGATATTTGACTTCCCACAGACCATTAACTGAAGCATGTTTTAATTTTACGTGTCAATTTTTCATTTCAATTTTCAAATCAAATCAAATCAAAAACTCCACTTTATCTTTAAAAAGGATCGAAAACCCGAAATGAATTCACAAGTTGGAGTGATCCGAAGCTTGAAGACAGCTAGCTCGAGCGCAAGCCCAATCCAAGTGTACATATTTTCTGTCTCTCTTTCTTATGCTCCATCTGTTACTCTTCGCTTATCACTATCTCTTTTTACTAAACTCTCCATATTAGTCCCCCAACATCCTCTCTTTAACTGCTCCCTTCTCTTCTCTCTGCCGTCTACTATCTTCCCTCTCTCGCTCTCATGTCAATGCACTCTCTACTCTTTTCTCACGGCAAGCTCATGTTCCAAAGCGACCTCGATATAGCCTGGTCGTTATTTCCAAGCACCTCCACCATCTCGATCTACTATTCAAATCTGGAGTGCTTCACCAATTCCATGCCATTGTTCTTTCGCAACCGCGCCTAGGAGGAACTGATCTTTTTTGTTCGGTACCTTCTCACCAGGCTATAATCTCGAAAGGAAAGCTTTGTAACTTTTCTTCTTTAGATTCTCAACGATGATGAGAATTGAGAAATCTACCAGATTGGGTGGCTGAGGGAAAATTACATTTTTGATCGGTTTGCTTGATTATAACAGCAACCAACATTTGATTAGTTGTTAATGCTATACGGACGTTAGTTGTTTCCAGTCCTTTTTTTAGTTTTTAATTAAAATTAAAATAAAATATGTTTAATTTCATTATATTCTTTATTTTTCGTTATA
>JANIHZ010151337.1:0-10231 GCA_027478365.1 Erythroxylum rufum
GGCATTCACCGATTGTTGACTGGGCTGACCATTTATTGGCAAGTGGCTGTCTTCTTCCATTTTCTCTTTCTCCCTTTTTCTCTTCTTTGATTTCTTGGTCACTGGTCTTGAGGATTCGTGGGTCTGTGAATCCAATTCTGCCCCCATAACTGATTCCTAATTCCAACCAGCAACATACAGTTAAGCACCAATCCCAGCTTTTACCCAGAATGAAGCTAAAATTAGGAGATCATCAGCCGGGTATAATCAACCCAATGCCTGACTAGGACGACACAACAAGCAAAACAAGATGACTAAGCAAGGCAAATGGCAAGTTCATGTTGAAATCTGAGCTACCAAATAAAATAAAAAGCAGCATATGCATAAAGCACAGGAGCAACTAAAATAGATCTTGCGACTAAAGTCATGCAACAATCATGTCAAGGTTACATCAACAAGATTACATTATAAATTAAAACCCTAATCTACCAAATTTGAGTCCAATAACAAAACAAAAATCAAACTAAGACAAAGAACTAAAGCCACATTGAATAAATCCAACTGCACAACAACTGGATTCAAGAAAACCGTGAACATTCAACACCAATATCCAACCCCCATACACGCAAATAGCAAATCACAAAACCAACTCCCAACTAATTCACAAATCCAAAATCCAATCGATCACAATAAAAAATGCAATTAAGCAGGAAAAATTTCGAAAACACAAAAAACGCACCCAAAAATAATTCACTAGCTTCGGGTTTTGGGTTGGGTGACGGGTCACAGGCGTCGGGTTTAGACCAGCAGCGGCCTTCTCTCCTCCTTCAGACGTTCAGTGGCGACGTGGGGCGGTGAGACAGAGAGAAAAAATAAGAAGGTAGAAGAAGGTTGGGGAGAGTGGAGGCAGAGACGGTGGGGTGGACGTCGTTTATCCTTTAGGTTTAATTTTAAAAAAATTGCAAAATAGTCCTTAATATTTTAAATATTTACAGTACGGTATTTTAGATACCGGCTATTACCGGTCACCTTCCAGTTCTCTACTTCGGCTTTTGTGGTGTTTTTCACTCATGAAAATCGCGACTCTTTAGCTTTCAGTCAATAGTTAAAGCCATGGGGTGCCTGACCTTCTCTCTCTCTCTCTCAGATTTTATCGTTAGCAATTGCTGGTGTGTAAGTGTTCCTTACACACACACTGTGTTACGATATTTCTTACCTTACAATGTCGGCGTTACGCCCACTCGTACCTCACTGATTTGTTACGTACCCAACACACACACAATCACACAGAATCAAGGGGGAAGACAAGAGAGAGAGAGAGAGAGAGAGAGAGAGAGAGAATCAAATTCATTCAAATAACAGCCTCTTTAACATTCCGTTACAACCGCTATTTAATCTGTTGATAGAACATTCTAGATAAGGTCACGTGGTTCCGACATGCTTCCTAAACTTAACGCTGCGTTTCATTTATTCTGGCTCCTTGCTTACGACGTCGTCACCGTCTTCTTCCTTGTGAGCTCAAGCAACATCTTTAAACGTAACATCCCCTCCTCCTTCAGAAATCACCTTGTCCAGTAGATTGATATTTGGGAACCTCTTCTGTAATTCATAAAATAACTCCCACGTCGCTTCTTCCTTAGTTCCTCCTTGCCATTGTACCAACAACTGTGTCACAGCCCGGTTGTTTCGTTTCACCATTCTTCTTCCCCAGATTGCCTCCGGAATCCTCACCTTGTCCTTCATCATCGTAGGCAGCTGATTGGAAGTTGGCGTCCCTTCCGACACATGCGCCTTTAATTGCGACACATGAAAAGTAGGGTGAATGGTCGTACCCTCTGACAATCCCAGTGTGTATGCTACTTTATTTACCTTTGCAATAATCGGGAAAGGACCGTAAAACAGAGGTGCTAACTTCTGGTTGGGTCGTCTCTGCAGCGACTGTTGACGGTAAGGTTGAAGCTTCACATACACCCACTGTCCTTCCTCAAATTCTCGGTCCGAACGTTTCTTATCGGTCTGTACCTTCATCCTCTGTTGTGCTCTGTTCAAGTGGAATTTGACAATTTGAAGGGTGGCCTCCCTCTCCTGGAATACTTGGTCCACCCCTATTTCATTGGAGTCTCCTGCTACGTATGGCACATATAATGGAGGCGGGTAGCCGTATAATACTTCGAAGGGAGTGGAATTTATGGCAGAATGGTATGTGGTATTATACCACCACTCGGCCATCGTCAACCAGCCTACCCAATTCTAGGGAGTATCACCACAGAAGCACCGTAAATAAGTTTCCAACGTCTTGTTCACCGCCTCCGACTGCCCATCCGTCTGGGGGTGGTAAGCTGTAGAGAATTGGAGTTTCACATTTTGTAGTCGAAACATCTCTCGCCAAAACTTGCTCAAGAATACTGGATCCCGATCGGAAGTGATACGCTCTGGCATCCCATGCAACTTAAAGACGTGATCCATAAAGGCTTGTGCTACTTCTTGGGCTGTATACGGGTGTTTAATCGCCGTGAAATGTGCATACTTACTAAACCTGTCGACGACTACAAAGATGGCCGACCTCCCGTGCGATGGTGGCAATCCTTCTATAAAATCCTGGTGACTTCCTTCCAGCATCCTTCCGGAACTTGCAGTGGTTGTAATAATCCCGGAGATGCGGCATTATCGTACTTACTCCTTTGGCAAACCTCACAATTTTTTACGTGATTTCTTACATCTCTGGCAATCTGCTTCCAGTGGAATAAACCTTGTATCCTCTTAATGGTGGCTGTTACCCCAGAGTGTCCCCCTTGCGGGCTATCATGTGCCATGGTTATTAGCTTCTTTCTCAACTCCTTGTCACATCCGACTACTATTCTTCCCTTCCATCTAAGCAACCCGTGTCTCCATTCGTAGTTCCCTGAAGGGTTGATTGTGGTTTCTAGTTTTCCGATGAGATCTTTTATAGTTTTATCTTTTTCCCATCCTGCTTTGATTTCGTCCATCAGGGTTGCCTGTATATGTGAGACTGTCATCGT
Organism: Erythroxylum rufum; assembly: GCA_027478365.1. Classification (NCBI taxonomy): domain Eukaryota; kingdom Viridiplantae; phylum Streptophyta; class Magnoliopsida; order Malpighiales; family Erythroxylaceae; genus Erythroxylum; species Erythroxylum rufum. Next base: position 3,000 of record JANIHZ010151337.1, read on the forward strand.
GAGTAATTGCTGACTTGAAATTCTGGACAGTCCATCCGCTGCCATGTTCTCCTTCCCGCTTCTATAACTCACCTCAAAATCGTATCCCATCAACTTCGGTAGCCAAGTCTGTTGGAACGGTGTGGAAATTCTCTGCTCCAGAAGGTACTTCAGACTCCGGTGATCAGTTTGTACCCTGAAGAACCTTCCATTCAGATAATGGTGCCAGTGTTTAACGGCTTTGATGATGGCGAGGAACTCCTTCTCGTATGTAGATAAGCCTTGGTGTTTAGGTGCTAATGCTTTACTTAGGAAAGCTATAGGTCGACTCTCCTGTTGAAGCACCGCCCCAATCCCCTTATCGCAAGCATCAGCCTCGATCACAAATACTTTGGAAAAATCAGGAAGTACCAATACCGGGGTCGTAATGATCGGTCCTTCAGCTGTTCAAAGGCTTGTTGCTGTCGGTCCGTCCACACCCAACTTCCCATCTCCTGCTTCTTTAACAAATCATTGAGGGGCCTTGCTAGAACGCCATATTGCTGAATGAATCTGCGGTAGTACCCTGTCAGACCTAGGAATCCTCTGAGTTCCTTCAACGTCCGTGGCACTGGCCAGTTCCGGATGGTATCAATTTTCTTTTCATCGGTGGACACCCCCTTCTCCGATATTGAATGGCCCAAATAATCAATCTGACGAGCCCCAAATGTGCACTTACTCCCTCGCACAAACAGTTGTTGTTGTCTCAAAACTTCCAAAACCATCCGAAGGTGCGCCAAATGTTGAAGGAAATCTGTACTGTAAATGAGCAAGTCATCAAAGAAAACCAGTAAGAATTTCCTCAGAAACGGTTGAAATATTTCATTCATAAGACTCTGAAATGTAGAGGGTGCGTTTGTGAGGCCGAATGGCATCACAAGAAATTCGAAGTGTCCCTCATGCATTCTAAAAGCCGTCTTGTGGATGTCTTCTTCCTTCATACGAATCTGGTGATATCCAGATCGTAAGTCAAGTTTCGAATACCAACTGGACCCCTTTAATTCCTCCAATAATTCTTCGATAAGTGGAATCGGAAATTTGCTCTTAATAGTGTGCTTGTTTAGTTCCCTGTAGTCGACGCACATCCTCCAAGATTTGTCTTTCTTCCTGACCAAAATAACAGGTGACGTGTATGGACTGATACTCTTCCGGATGAATCCTTGCTCGGACAACTCCTGTACCGCTGCCTCTATGGCATCCTTCTGTTCCCCAGAGTAGTGGTAGGGCCTGATATTAACAGTCTCCACTCCTGTCTTTAAATGTATAGCGTGATCACACGCACGCGTCGGTGGTAATCCCCTGGGTTCAGCAAAGATGACATCAAATTCTGCCAACAAACTCTCCAGCTCATCTCTGGTTTGCACGTCGTCATTGAGGCTCAACTGTTGCATCTGGATTGCTAATGGATCTGATAGCCTTAGTATAAACAACGCACCATGGTTAGAATCTTTGATCAACTTGTAAAGATTCTTACCGGATACTTCCCGAGCTGGCGTCTCTGGTTGTCCCGTCAACGTCACCACTCTCCCCTCCCACTGGAACTCCATGGTGCGTTTCCGGAAATTGCACAGTACATCGTTTAGGGTTGCTAACCACTGAACGCCCAATACCATGTCACACCCTCCCAACGTGATGATCAATGCTTCAGTAGCGAATCTCGCCCCCTGCATGTGCCATACAAAGTTTCTACATACCTGCTTGCAGACCAGTTTCAATCCCCCTCCCACCGTGATACTGATGGGAGCGATCTCTTCCACTTCCACTAGTGCTTTACGTACCACCTTGTCATCCAGAAAATTGTGCGTGCTTCCACTATCCACCAGAATGTGTAAGGACCTCCGTCCATGACTGCCCATGACCCGAAGCTGCTTGTAGTCCGTCTGGTCTGTTAAACCCCACATAGCTTCCAGCGAAATATTAGGATTGAGGGGAGCTCCATCTTCTGGCTCACTGTACTCCGGTTCTTCTTCTCTGTGATCCTCGTCCTCTACCATAGATAACTGAAACTGCTTCTTCCTGCATTTGTGTCCCGGCGCGTACTTCTCGTCACACCAGAAGCACAACCCTTTAGCTCGCTTTTCATCAAACTCCCTGCTGCTTGTAGCCCGACTGTTCCGAGGATGTCTGGAGTTGAAATTGAGATGCCGAGTTCCTTGGTTCCCTGGGGTTGGCAGCAACGCAGTCTCCGTCTGATGCTTCGAAACAGGGGTTGTGAAATTAGTTCCCTTGTATGCCGACAATCCTCCTCCCGTTGGGCTATTAACCTTGCTTCCTTTCCCAAAGTAGACGGGAACACTAGCGGCCACAATCGCTTCCTGTTTCCGTGCCCATGTATAGGCCTGGTGCAAGGAGTGCGGATCCATCATTTTTACGGTCAAGCCTAGCTCCGGCTTAAGCCCCTTTAAGAAGAATCCAACCAGGTATTCTTCGGGTAGATTCAGCTTATTGGAGAACCTGTCAAACATAGCACAATATTCCAATACCGAGCCCTCCTGGCGTAACTCCTTTAGATCCCCTATGGGATCATTGAAAATGTCCTCGTCGAACCGTTGTCTTATGAGTGTCACAAACTCGTCCCATTTCATTCCATGTAACTCACTTCGATTTCTAATCGTGAGTTGGTACCATTCCAAAGCATCACCTTCCATGTGGATCGACGCAAGCCTTATCTTCAGCTCATCCGGAGTCTGATCCATGGTAAAGAACTGCTCACACTTATAGCTCCAACTCTTCACGCCGGTTCCATCAAACTTCGGAAAGTCCGTCTTGTTGGTTTTCAGTACTCCAACATTGCGCCCCTCGTCTCCCGAACCCTTCATAGATGAGTCCGTTCCCTCCTTGTCCAGTTTCTGCATGATCTGCTGAAACATGGACTTAATATCACTAATCTCCTTCTCGTGCCTTGCCTGAACGTCCAACACATTCCGGAGGCTCTCTTCCATACGACGCGCCTTAGCTCCTCTTGTGCTTTCAGCCATGCTTTCCGAGGAACGTAAGCTTTGATACCAGATGTTACGATATTTCTTACCTCACAATGTCGGCGTTACGCCCACTCGTACCTCACTGATTTGTTACGTACCCAACACACACACAATCACACAGAATCAAGGGGGAAGACAAGAGAGAGAGAGAGAGAGAGAGAGAGAGAGAGAATCAAATTCATTCAAATAACAGCCTCTTTAACATTCCGTTACAACCGCTATTTAATCTGTTGATAGAACATTCTAGATAAGGTCACGTGGTTCCGACATGCTTCCTAAACTTAACGCTGCGTTTCATTTATTCTGGCTCCTTGCTTACGACGTCGTCACCGTCTTCTTCCTTGTGAGCTCAAGCAACATCTTTAAACGTAACAAGGAACCCACTTTTGCCTAGTAATCGACAGATAGGTTTCCTTCCTGCAAAATATGCTGAATGGGGCATTGCCAGTCCCTGTATCTTAACTCCTGAATATCAACTAGGATAGCAAGGTGAGGATAGGATCTAAGCAAAGGCTTAGAAAGCAAATGAACTGCATCAAGAGAATTTGTCTCAACAATAACTTGACGATACCCCAAATCCCAAGCAAGTAAGAGACCACGATAAATGGCCATCAATTCAGCTATCAAGTTATAGGAGATGCCAATAAAGTCAGAGAAACCAATTATCCACCTACCTTTTGAGTCCCACAAAAGGCCACCAATACTAGCTCTTCCTAGATTACCAAGAGCGCTACCATCCATGTTGATTTTCACAACACCATTGGGTGGTTTAGACCAAGCAATCCATCTTTGATTTTGTGAAAAGGGGACATTAGTATTCCAACCAAAAGCAAGTAAACAATCAGATAAATGTTGTTCAAACCAAGTGATTTGAGTGGGGATCGAAAGGATACGACCTTGTATGACCTCGAGACTCCTAGTGCACTAGATAACCCAATAGGCTAGCACAAACTTCATAGATCTGCCATAATCAGTTTGGCTAGCAAAAGCATTATCGTATAGCCAATCATTCTAAGAGCAAAGAAAGAACTTGTTATGTATATCCAAAGGCAAGATTTTAGTCCAAAACCACTTGCCCATACACAGTCTCAAAGAGTGTGAATAATGGATTCTTGATATGCTCCACATCGAGCGCACATAGGATTAGAAACAATCCCACGTTGAAAGCGTATGAGATTGGTAGCCAATATGTCCTATTATAAAAGCCAAAGGAAGAAACGATGCTTTTGGGGGAGATGAGCTTTCCAAATGGTCTTCCAAGGCTCTGTATCCTGAGGATATAATAAAATCAAAGCCGCTTTTAACCGAATAAGCACCAAAACAAGCTTCTGCCTATACCAAGGAATTTGGCAAGGGAGATGACAAGGGGAGCACCCAGGATAGAATGAATGATGTCACATGGCAGGATAGTGGTCAGGGTAGACAAATCCCACGCTTGAGTATGAGAGATAATGTCTGAAACTAACAAACATCTATCTTGGATAGCAATGTCAAGAACTAAACTACAAAGAGGATGTTCTCCAATCCACCGGTCAAACCAAAGCAAAATTGTAGTACCCGAGCCAACCCTCCAAGAGAAACCATCTCGTAAGTACGGGAGAGCTTTATAGATAGCTTTCTAGCAAGGGGAGGCATTGGTTTTGACATAACTATTCATTAGAGTAGAATCCTAGAGGTATTTGGCACACATCATCTAAACGCAAGGCTTATTAGGCAGCATTATGAGGTCCCAAATCAACCGCCCTAGAAGAGAGATATTATTATCTCTGGCCATTCAAATGCCTAATCCACCGAAGTGCTTAGGACGAGTAACTGTCTCCCAATTAATTAGAGGCATGCCTTTCCCACGATCAAGAGAACCCCATAAGAAACCCCGGCATAATTTATCAATAGCCAGACAAACCCTAGAAGGGAACCAGCACGTCTACATGGTGTGCATAGGAATGGTGGATAAAGTGGATTGAACGAGAGTAAGTCTTCCTGCTTTGTTTAAAAACTTGGCTTTCCATCCCTGTAATCTAGCTTGAATCTTAGTCATAACCTTATTATTCGCAGCTTTGGAATTCCTCAAAGATAGAGGGGCGCCCAAATATTGCCCCAGCCCTGGGTAAAGTTGAAATGAAATCTGTGACGCAACTTATGTTGGTGGCTAAGTCGCGTACTTGGAGAAATAAAGATCCTCGATTTTTTCTCGTTTAAAGCCATTCTCGAGCATACACAAAATTGGGTCATTGTCTCTATGACCACTTCACAACTCCTAATGGAAGCGTAAAAGAAGAGTACCACATCATCAGTAAAAAGGAGATGAGAAAAGGCTGGACCATCGCGACAAACTAGAACTGTAGCCCACTGACCAGAACTAACCTTGCTATTAATTAGCAAAGAAAGTTTTTCCATACAAAGGACGAAGAGATATGGTGATAAAGGGTCACCTTGCCGAAGGCCTCTTTTGGGGAGAAAGCTAAAGAGATGAGTTTCATTCCAAAGGATAGATAGCCAAGAGTTCGTGACGCAAGACATGATAAGAGAAATAATCCTTGACGGGAACCCAAAGTCGAGCAACGATTGCTTCAAGAATCTCCAATCCACCCTATCATAAGACTTTGTCAAATCAATTTTCATAGCAAGGCTTCCCTGTCTTCATTTATATCGACGAATAATGTGGACCATCTCCTTTGCAATAATAAAGTTACCTGTTGCTGTATGTGTAGTGCCCCCTTACCGTAGGGTACACACCGGGACGCCCGCAGGTCATTCCGGTACATATCCTACGACAAGGAAGAACTACGAACAAACACCACTATACTCCGCATGGCATCATCAGAATAAAGCATCAATATAAATTCACAACTTTTTAAAACCAAACCCTTTTTCCATTTCTTTTCATCAAAACGAAAATATATACAACTGTCGGTTTTCTTTGTCTATACATCACTCTGAAAACCTAAAACAAACTGCTATATACAACAAAGACAAAACATCAGTCCTAACTAGGTCATCCAAAAAGAATCCCAGATGACCGACCTGTGAGCCATAACCTCTCTTGCCAATATGATCTACACGGCTCGAACAGTCCCTCTGGAGCTAGGGGTCTACTCCTGATCCTGAAAAATAGGTTGCAATTTTGGATGAGTTTGCGAACTCAGTGAGGAACCATCATCGATGGTTCGCCTAATTCATGCAGCCCTCAAACAAGTCACAAATTATTTCACAATAGCACATTCAGAAGTACCACATGATTGTATTCAAGCAAATCACGAATTTTATAAGGCATTCTTGCCTTTCACCTATGTAAAATATTAAATCAACTATGTATGCAATGTGTATGTGACACTTTCCCATTTTATTATGGTGTTGTGACCGAGCGCTTGAACTGTCCTAATATGGGCGCATTAATCGGTGAGCCTGTGACTCTGAATTAGTGTGGGCTCGAGGCCCAATACGGTGAGCTTTTAGCTCTTGGTGGCTGCTCCTGTCAAAACTGTCATTATCTGATCATGCATTCATGTATGAGATGCATATGTCCCAATTTACACAGTAATCGTATCACAATTAGTCCACATGTCATTATCAAACAGTACTGTATCACAATCAAGTCACATATCACAATTTACCACATCAGAAACAAGTAACTCATAGATCCACAATCAGATAACACTTCTATGTCATAACTCCCAATACATCAGACCATCTGTCCAGAATCCACAGTCATACTCAATCACAATCACTAACCCACCATTATCTCCACAATAAACATATAATAATTGACAGAACCATCTAAGTCACTCACCTATAGCTTCCGAGCAAATGCCGGGAAGTCTCAGCAACGTTGGTGGATCAACGCTCCAAAAGTGCCTCTATAATGGTCAAAGTATATAAACATTACCAACTGTCCAATCAGAATTATTTAATGATGCACATGTAGCAATTAAAATGTGTACAATTCCCGGCATTAATCCAAAGATTTCCATCACAAAAATTTCGTCTAAAAATTAGAAATCTAACGGCACCAAAATTACTCAATTCGGACTCCTATAGGTCCAAAAATTAATAAAACAATGACTAGAAAAATAATTACCCGGTCCTTGTACTTTGACCCAATCAATCCATGTCAATTTCATCTCTAAAAATTCCTAATTTCACATAGAAATGGAATTAAATATGTCACGAATCCGATGCCTCGAGAATCAGGTCAATCGGATATCGGACAAGAAAGTTATTCCCAAAAGAAGG
>JANIHZ010151347.1:0-10230 GCA_027478365.1 Erythroxylum rufum
TTTATTTATTATTTATTATTTATTTAATTTTATTTTATTGTCATTCATTCATGAGAATTATTTGGAAATAATCGCTCTGCTAATAAAGATTAAAATTACAAATTAATTAAAGAAAGGCAAAACACAGTCATCACCATTGAAACGACAGCGCAGCAGTTCTTGCTTCTCTCTTCCCCGAGCACACCCCAAAAACCCTACACACTTAGAGAGATCAAAGCAACTAATCCTAATCGATACTCTTTCTTTACTTTTGTTTAGCAGCTGAAATGAGGGGCTCCACAATCCCTAGAAAGATCCCAGGCTCTAATTCCTTCATCTCCAAGCACTACTGCCCTTTCTTTTCCTCTTCTTTCTCCACATCCTCCGGTCGCGGCGGCGGCGGCGGCGGCGGTCGCGGCGGCAATAGGGACATTAATACGGCATATCCCTTCAGCCCCGGACAATTCGGTCGGCGCTCGTTAGAAAAGGATGATTCAGACGAACCTAGGCAAGAGTTACCGCCTAGAGGACGTGGTCATGGCGCCGGTACACCTTTTCCGTCCGACACAATCGATGCCGCTTTCTCTTCCTTCATTTCTTCTATAAAACCCGTAGTCGGACGTGGCAGAGGATCAACCGGCGCGCCGCTTAGTCGACCCACGGAGTCAGTCCCAACGACGACGACGACGCAATTCAGTCAGCCTCCCGAGTCCAAGCTTGCGCCCAGTGTATTTTCCAAACTACATGGCACAGGACGTGGGAACGCCGCCAAGGAAGCGGCTGCAGAGCTGAAATCGGTCGAGGAAAATCGGCATATCAGGAAGGGCAGACCAAGGAGGTCGGCGACCGCGGAAGGTGGTGGAGGGTCGGATCCGAAGATGAGCCGAGACGAGGCGTTGGAGCGGGCGATGAGTATATTGTCGCGCAGTGGGGAGGACGGCGGTGGTGGTAGGGGACGTGGGAGAGGGTTGGTAGGAAGAGGGAGAGGGAGTGGGAGCGGTAGAGGGAGGGGGTGGAGGAGGGAGAGAGTAGAGGATTATGAAGTTGATGATGATAATGATGATTATGGGGGTCTTGTCTTGGGAGATAATAAGGATGGGGAGAGGTTTGCTGACAAGCTTGGAGTTGAGAATATGAACAAGTTGATTGAAGGGTTTGAAGAGATGAGTAATAGAATTCTGCCTTCGCCAATGGATGACGCTCTCTTGGATGCCCTTGATACCAATTTTAAGGTTTTTACTCTATTTTTTTTTTCCCCGTTCTTTTGTGTTAAAAGTTGTTTTTGTCGTTGGTGGAGCTTTTTATGGCTCAATTACGGTTATGCAATTCGCTTTCTTTTTATGTTGCGACTTTACTGTGCTTGGGATATTTACAGATATCAGTTGGTTGAAGTTCAAAAGTTGTCAGCTCTTCTAGAAATAGTTTTTATTTGTTTTTTCAATTGAAATTCGTTTTTCTTGTGTTTGGTGATCTTATGTTTCTTTCTGGGCAACCTGGCTTAAAGAGCTGTTATGTATACGATGGGTATTATATTGGTTTTCCTGATGAATTGTCTAGTTTCATCCGTAATCAGGAAGTTTTCATGTTACTTGGGATTTATGTATATTGCTGAGGACAACACTCTATACGATACTTTCGTAACTTCAATGAGTGCAGTTTCTGAATAAAATCTCTCTTTTCAACTGCAGATTGAATTTGAGCCAGAGTATTTAATGGGGGAATTTGATCAAAACCCAGATATTGACGAGAAGAAAGAGATAATGCCTATTCACGCTGTGTTGGAGAAAGTTAAACCATTCATGATGCGTTATGAAGGGATTCAAAGTCAAGGAGAATGGGAGGTAAGTCAGTTACCTTTACGACTTAAAAATGGAATTTCTAGATACCTGAAATGTCTATTTATTTGTCCCTAAATGTTTCTTTATTTTAAATTGCTTGGTATTTTTTCCATTAGTAGGTTCTCTGTATTTCAAATGTCTTTTTGTGTTAATGCCTATATGCTTTATTAAATAGTTTTATTTCATATCTGCTTGGCCCTTTTTATCATCAGGAGGCTGTTGAAGAAGTAATGAAGAATGCGCCATTACTGAAGGAAATTGTGGATTACTACAGTGGACCTGATAGGATAACTGCAAAGTCACAACAAGAAGAGTTGGAAAGAGTAGCTAAAACTATTCCTGCTAGTGCACCTTCTTCCGTAAAGAAATTTACCGATCATGCAGTTCTATCTCTGCAGGTTAATTTTCTAATTTTAATTCCAGTTTATGTTTCATTTCATCCGAGTTTTCTAACAATACACATACAAAACCTTTCATAGAATGAAGGATTTTAGTTTTAGTGAACAGACATAACTTCTTTGTAACTGTAAGTATCTGAAATATATAAGATTCAACCACTAAAAAGGTGGTGTTTAAAATGGACTTAGTTTTAATGAACAGACTTAACTTCTTGATAACTATCTGAAATATATAAGATTCAACCAGAGAAAGGTAATGCTTAAAATGGAATTGTTGCAAATGCCCCATTTAATATGTAGAGCTTGTATACCGTATTTATGTTAAGATTTTGTAAATTTAAACATTCTTGCTATTTTATAGCCTACTTTGCTTGAATTCTTTCCTTAGCGACTATAGTTGGATGATTGAATGACTTTCTGCAAAACCTTGCAATGGTTTCTGGACTTGATATTTTTCTTAAAATACCCAACCAATTTATCTTAAGAAACCAAGTTTTGAGCTGTCAGACCTTGAATGCTTTAATAGCTTCATGGAACAAGCTCTTTGGTTCTGAGGACACCTGATCTCCTTGAGTGTTGACTGTATGATTGGTGTGGATGATCAGGTAATTGGCTTTACACTTTAGTTGCTTGCCAGTTTGTATAGATTTTGTACCAAGTTCAGAGCAAATCAAGATCAAGTTTATATAGTTTAGGTGTAATGTTATAAGGAGAATGTTTGTAGTTCGACCATCTCCAAAAGCTGTAGCTAAATCAGTTTGCAGCCTTTTCCTGTAGCACTTTGTTATGTTTGTACTTAGACCATCTCCAAAAGCTGTAGCTAAATCAGTTTGCAGCCTTTCCCTATAGCACTATGTTTACCATTATGGAACTAGTAGTGAGCTCGAACTTTGTTTATGAAGCTTCTTAAGCTTATTACAAGCTTTATTAAATATGTGAAGTTTCAAACAGAACAAACTTTGTTTGAATGGAATGCTGCTTCAGCTTTATGTAACAATATAAATTGGTGGACTAATATGATTATGAACAGAGATATATAACACAAGTTTTATTTCTCAATGAAAGTACATTCAGCATTTATCTTTAAACTTTCCATATTGCTTAAAAGTCTTTGAGAGAACTAGATAAATTTGAAGGTTAGAACAACCATCATTACTTAAGTTATCAGTTTCATTACGTCTTTTCGATATAAATGAGATTTAGTTACATTCTGTATATTAATAATCAACAAATCGGTATGTTATTGTATATCATTCCTTTTTATATGGGAATTATAATTTAAGTGTTGAGTTCTAAACTTAAATTGAATCCTTGACTATTGGTTTTTTTAATAAATTTTTTTTTGGAAGTTAAGTAATATATTCAATCAAAAAGGTGGAAATTATAAAGGATCCCTTTGTTTGATGTATAGATCTTTTAGTAATTTGAACTTGTACAGGAAAGTCAGAATTAATGTCCGATAAGGATAAAGGCTTATTCATGTAATAGGAAAAAATTTAAATGGTTCAATGTTGAGCTTCATATAAATAAGGGTTGTTTTGTAAATGGATATTAAGGTTAAGGATTAACTTATAAATTGTAAACACTAGGTATGTAATATGCAATCTGTGACATGTTTTAATTTATCAGTATTCTTATATTAATTATTACCCGAACTATTATTGCCATATGTTTGCATATTGTGAAAGCTGATGCTATTTTTATACCAACTCCTGGCGCTAATGCTGCTTTCTTGTCTGATTATCACTGAGATAGGCTCCTTTTATTTTTTATTTTTTATTTTTTTTGCGTACTATGATGACAGAGTTATGTCCTGGTCAGAGATGTTTGTATGTTCACTGTGTGCCAATAACTTGGCTTGTTGCTGGGCATCATGGTTTGGGATCATTAATATCTTTTGATTGCTCATTATGTGAGTTAGGGAGATCATCGAAAAATGATGGAAGAATTTACCGTTGATGGAAGAATTTACCGTTGAGGGTGGGATTATTTCTCCTTAGGCCTGAATCATTGCAGAACTTGAGTTTGTTCCTGTGAGATAATCACGTTATAATTTGTCTTATCAAACTTGGTGAAGATATTGCAAGGTGTGACTAAACGAGTCATTACAGAACTTGAGTTTGTCACTGAGATAATCATGTAATAAGTTGTCTTATCAAACTTGGTAAAGATATTGCAAGGTGTGACTAAATGAATCATCGCAGAACTTGAGTTTGTCACTGTGAGATAATCACATGGTAAGTTGTCTTATCAAACCTGGTAAAGATATTGCAAGGTGTGATCAAAGTCTCCATTTTCTTGTTCAAAAAGGCAGTGGAAACTATTTGTTGTAAATGTTTATGAAAAGTTTTATTATTCACATTTTATTTTCTCTCTTTTTGTTATTTATGATTGTTGACATGGTTTGTTGCCCTCTTGCTACCTAATTTTCAAGTAATTAATCTTCTTATCATGGATCGAAGATGTATGTTTAATTTTTATCCTTAAAATTCCCATAACTCGAGACAATTTTATGCTTTGTTTAGTGTTCTATTGTGCTGTCTTCTTTTCTTGATTCTTTTAGTGCATGAACATAGAACTCAAAAGGGACTCTTACAAAATCTTCAATGCAGAGCAACCCTGGATGGGGATTTGACAAGAAGTGCCAATTCATGGAGAAACTAGTGAAGGAGGTTAATCAACTCTATAAATAAAGAAGAGGCTTATATTTGTAGATGGTATTTTGTTTCAGAATTTCCCATGCCTGAACCTTGACATGAGGTAATCAAATCGTATCGAGGGTTCATCATATTTGTAAACTTTTTAGTTGGCACTTTAGATTTTCGCTTTGATACAGTTTTTGATGGTGCAGTCACCCTTGTAATAATGTATCTACTACCATTCATTGTATTGCAATTCTAACATCATTCAAGCTTCTATTGGAACAACAAATTATCATATCTGAAATTGATCATGTTTTTTGGAAAATAGTGTCTAAAGAAATCCTTTGTTTTTTTGAAGAATAGTGTCTAAAGAAATTTATGAAGGGATGCATGTGGTAAATAGATAGAAATGGTGGGCCAATTGTCCATATCTTTTCTTTCCGTTGCACCGATCAAGTCAAATCAACTGGTTTACTCATTTTGCAGTTAAGCTGTCAGGCGTACAAGTAAATCTACTATGGTTCGAGGCAGTGCAAGTTGTTTAACTGATGAACCGAATTCTAAGGAAATATATTTGATAATTCACGTTATTTCCCGATAGAGTGATTATATTTGAATGTACAAGTTTGAGGAGAATTATACATAAAACGTGAGCTGCTATGTGAGAATCTTTTGTCTTAGTTTGTATAATCGAACATGATTTTATTATGCTTTTTTATTTGAAAAACAAGTTATTTGTTATATGAAATTGAATTATATGCAATTAAAATTATATTATATCTTTTTATTTATGTAATATAATTTTATGTCAAAATGCTTTGTGGTTATATTTTATTCATTTGTGTCATATTTGTTTGTTTTAGTTATCATCTCTAGGAAAATGGTGTTATTTATTTATCATATAATTTTTTCTATTATAGTTCTTTAATTATATATTTATTTTACTTAAAATGATGTAATATTAAAATTCTTAAATCTCAATATGATGTTATTTTAGAGTTATAAATGAATGAAAAAATTAGCATTAACAGAAGTAACGAAATTTCTTAGGAAGAGAAGTTTTAATACCAAATCCAAAACTTTCGTATCCATATCAGAATTCTAAGAAATCCCATATTTATACCGACATCTATTTATTCATTGTAGGCAACAGCATCTTATGTGTATTGAAATTAGTTTGAGATGGAACCACAATTTAAAAGAGTTGATTCTACCTTCACTGTATGTCTTTCCATTTAGTTGTTTTGAGGAAATCCCAATCAAAAGAAGCAAAAAGTACTTTCGGACACAAGCCACTTTACATATGAGGAGAACTCTAATGTTATTGTTTAAAGCTTTAATTATGAAATTGAATGAAACATTTAACATATAAAATTTAAATTGGGTTTTACATGTAAAATTATCAAGTACTTTTAAAAGGTTGAATGGAACAAAAATTATAAACTTTTACGATAATGATTATGTAAATGTCACGACTCTTATGTTCATATAGTAAATTTGTAACATGATAATAATATATTTGGTTCTCCTATTATATTGTATTTTTTAATTGATGGCTTATATTAAATTGAGGACATGTCATTAATGTGATATATATTCGAAACGCAAAATAATGCTAAAAGAAAACCGTTAAGGCAAAGGCATTTATTGTTCTTATAATACAGTTTAGTGTGTGTGTGTGGATCTCATAAAGACTATAATTACTATTACCAACCATCTTTCAATAGTAAAATGGATGACAGATTTAAAAAAATAAATAAATTATAAAGACTAAATAACAAGTAAAGAATAATAAACTAAAGCAATAAGTGAGAATAAGATAACTAGTTGATAATAAAGATCTAGATATAGAATCCCCCTAGAACCTTTCCTAAAATAAAAATATCTAAAAAAGCATTAATTTGTTTTATAAATCTTTATGATAAATTTGTTTATAACTTGGGAGATTTATATGGTCTCAGTTTTAGGATTTTAAGCAACTCTCATTATTTATTTCATGATTTATATGATATAATGATTTCTCAATTCTCAATCCTGATGTATGAAATTTGAAGTTGAATCTTCTATGTTTGCTATCTCAATTCAACATAATAAGGACTCATGAATAATTCGACAAAAAAAAAATATGGATCTTTCATTAAATCAAATAAACAATTCAAAATAATAAGCTTTAGGGTTCATCCCACTTGAATATATGCCAATTTAGTTTATAAAAAGACAAACAAAACCATCAATAAAAAATAAAGAAAACAAGATAAAATATAACATTCTCATAGATCTTAAATCTTATTGCTTCTTAATTGAATCTTGATGTAATCTTGACCTTGTGTCCAAGATTGCTTCATTCTTGTCCTAAAATGCTTCTTTTAATGTACTATCTCTACATTGGCATCCTCTCGTCATCCAATCATCATCCCTTTCATTCTTTGTGTCTCTCTCCTTTTTATCTTAAGAAAACCCTAAAACTTTTACTAATATAGATCCAATATAGATCTAACATGGATCTATATTGGTCCCATATTCTTCACAGCCAATAGAAACCCTAATTTACATAGAGATTGTAATAGCTCGTTTTCCATACTAACTATTAGAACCTTAGAATATTGCACATGGCCATATCATTGAGAATTCATGAATTACATTTCATGCACATGCATATCATTAGCATACGCACATGAATTATGAATTAGTACATGTTGCAAAGATAATATATGCACTTAATTGACATATTCTGGGGTATGAAAGGTTTAAAATGATCATAATATGAATTGTGTATTATTTATGTCTTGAATTTTGGTTTGGTGGACTATAATTAGTAAACTTGGAATTTATTGTTACAATTGAAAAATTGATGAATTAAAATTTATATTTGGTCTAGGAAAAATGCCTAGTGGTAAGACAAATTGACACATAAAAAATTAGGATGACTACGCCTATGAATTAGTGACACTTGGCATGAAAATTAAGTGACAAATGGCATAGCTAATTAATTGACAAATGGCAGCAATGAGTGGGTGACACATGGCCTAGCTTAATGGTAACATTTGGCAATAAATATGCAAGACAAATGGAGAACATGCTTAAGGACATGTCATAGTAATATGGAGACACCTAGCACCCATGGTGTTAAGTTTCTGCAGGAGTGATTTTAGTCCTGCTCATTTATTCTTCTATCTTCTTCTTACACCACCGAAACTCTCTCACCCTTACATCCCTATATTTTTTCTATGTTTGTGTCCAATTTCTACACCAATAATCCATGCTTTTACCCTTCATAAGATGGTTAAAGAATCGGATTATTGTTGTCCTTTGTTCTAGTCGAAAACCAACCTGTTTTTACCTTAAATTCGTGATGATTTTTGCATGCCTGGAGAACTGATTTAGCTTGATCTTTGAGCTGGAATTCGGGATAGCCAAGTAAGTAAAAGATTGGTATTTATGGCATGTTATAATAGAGAATTTATGATGATGAAATTGGGATGAATTGTATATGATATTGATGATTAATTGTGCCGAAAATTTTAGGATAAACTTGGGTACTTTTCTGTTCTGTTTTTGCATGTACGAAAATAGTAGCTTATGGGCTGTTGTATGGATGATTTAAGTTTGGATTTAAAGTATAATTGATGAGGAATTCATGCTAAAGATAGGTGTTATTAAGGTGTTTTTTAATCTGGAAAATTAGAGCTGTAGGTGTGTTTGTAAAAAGTGACTGTTAATGATATAAGTAAGCAAAATTTTGTAAGCCTTAATGTAACCACAATAAAAGTTAAATTAACCTGACATGAAGTAATCTTAAAGGGCTATGCTACTGGATTAATTCCGACTGAGGAAGACAAATGTAGGCGGTTTGAAGACAGACTGAATATGGAGATCAGAATGAGGCTGGCCATTACCAATTTAAGTAGCTTTACTGAGCTGAGAGCTACCTCAATTTGAATTGAACAGTTACTGAAAGATGGGCAAGGCAATTATAGGCAAGAGTTCAAAATGAAGAGGCAGGGTAAGTCCCAAGCTGATTCAGGAAAGAGATTTAGTAAACACCAAAATAGATCATTCTGATCACAGACTAGATCGAGGCAGTTAGGATCTAGAGCGAGAAGTGGTTTTGTTTAGGATGGTAGTGGCAGAGGTCAAATATCTGGTGGGAAAATAGAACAAATGACTAGTTTTGAGCACCGTGGAAAGAAACATGGTGGAGAATGTTGGAGGTTAACGGAAGCTTATGTACGTTATGACTTTCATGAGCATCAACTTAGAGATTGTCCTGCAACCTTTGGAGTATAGTCTGGAGTGAGAGGAGGATTAGTGACTGAGACTACTGTCCAGCAAAGTAGAGCTAGAGGAGCAGGACAGAAAGGTAGTGGTAGAGGCATAACTAGTTCAGCAGGTCCTAGTTTTGGGACTAAGGTAAGGAGTAACCATCCGCAATCTTAGGCCAGGATCTTTGCCATCACCAAACAGGAGGCATAAAACTCCCCAGATGTTGTTGCAGGTGTGTTAAATGTCTTTCAATTTGAGACATTTGCATTATTAGATCCAGGATTCATACATTCATTCATTACACCACATCTAGCTTCTAAACTACATTGTGAGAGAGAGGTCACAAAATGTGGCTTAGAAGTGAGTACTCCCATAGGAAGCACTACAATGAGTGGGGAAGTATGTAAAGGGTGTATCATTCAGATTGTTCAGGCAGAGTTAAAGGCCAACTTCATAGAATTACAGTTGAAGGAGATGGGTCTCATATTGGGTATGGACTGTCTTACTACACATAGAGCAATAATGAATTGTTATACTAAGGAAGTGACTATTGAATTCCCTAATCAACCAAGGTTGATATTTCAAGGTGTTAGTCAAGCAGTGCTAACTAGGTTGATTTCCTCAATGAATGCTCTCATACTGACTCGAGGTAAATGTGAGGCTTACTTAGCCTATATAATTGATACCCGAACTGAGTAGACTGTACGGGATATTCCTATTGTTAGGGATTTCTCGGATGTATTCCCTACTAAATTACGAGGTTTACCCTTAGAAAGGGAGACATAGTTTATGATTGACGTAGTTCTAGGTACTGCTCCTATATCGATTCCTCCGTATAGGATGGCTCTTATGGAACTTAAGAAACTTAAGACTCAATTGCAAGAGTTATTCGATAAGAGTTTTATCAGACCTAGTATACCACCTTGGGAAGCCCCGGTTTTGTTTGTGAAGAAGAAGGATGAGTGTTGGGCCCCGATTCGTATTAGGCATGTTCAAATTATTTTGAGACATGTTTATATTATTTTGAGGATTGTAGTTTGATAATTTTAATCTGATTGGAATAAATTGAGGATTTTTATTCCTTAAGTTATGATTATTTAATGAAAGGAT
>JANIHZ010151417.1:0-10225 GCA_027478365.1 Erythroxylum rufum
ACTTCATCCAACTTAATGTTAAAAACAAATGCTAACTCACCTAACAATTAACTTTAATTCTAACTAATTTCTAATTTAACCTAACCCCCAAATTCTAATTAATGGTCCAATTTCTTAAAAAAATATTGAACCATTAAACAAACACAAATAACCAATTAAATTCATATAAACAATCAAATAAGCAATTATGCAAATTAGAAAGAAAACAAGGTCTAACATATAATTTGTAATGCGATCGTGAAATCGATTCCGCCTCAATACCAAACCAAAAATTTGAAAATACAATGGATTATTACAAGCCGCATTGTCATCGAGTCTATCACAGAAATCGATGCAATCATCCCTGTCAAATTCAACTTCATACCTTTCAAAAACCTCATGGATTTTGTTGACGACAAGCAAAAATCAGCTGGTTAGATGCTTAATATATTTCTTCATACAATGTTTTAAAAATTTTTCCATTACTAATTACGTTCGTCTTTAACACATGACAGATATTTTAGCCGTCATTATTGAAGTGTTAGATAAGAAAGAAATCATTAAAGATGGAAAAGCTTCAATTGTACTAAAATTTGTTATCACCAACAAAGAGCCATTTTCACTCTCTGTCTTTGTTAATATTTTCTGTTAAAGTTTAAGAAAATTAACATTTTTCTAACATCTTTTGTTTTTTATTAGACAACAAATAGTCATATTGTCACTGTGGAATTCTTTTGTTGATAACGAGGGCCAACAAATTGCGAAATCACTTCACTCTCATCCAATTATTGTCTGCACAAGGCTCAAAGTAAACTTCTATAATGGTATTTTTTCATTCCTCATAATATTAAATTGTAATGCGTCCCTTTTTATTCTACCTTAAACTTACATTTTCAAATGTTAGGTGTTGCATTATCAACATGGTTCAACTCAGCAATCCTCGTTGACCCACCAATACAAGAAGTTACAGATCTTAAAAATTGGTAACCCACTATGTTACATACAACGTTTCAAATTTTTCGTTACAAATTATATAGGAATACTTTAAATTCTTTATATTTTCATCTATCTAATTATTATGTTACAAGGAACGGAGAAATAAGAAAGAAATCAAAAACCTCGTCAATAAACAAGCTTACTTCAAATATAATCTTGATATATCTTTTGCATCTCCCCAAAAAATCACCAAGATCGTATTTCTAAATTCTACCCTCAAGCTAATTACATTTACATATTCCTCTTTAATATTTAATTTAAAACTTGTTCCTCTAAATCTTCTTATCGATTTTTCCCTAGATATCATGGATTCAAGCTAAAATTTCCTTCCAACACATTTTACAAAAATTCTGGTATATAGCATGCAAAAAATGCTTTCGCTCTACAGCTGCTACATATGGAGTTCTCTTCACTTGTAATTATTGCAGAGAAAAACTAACAACTGAACTAAGGTTTCTCCCTTCTATTTTCAATCTTCCATTTGTTGCTTATTCCTTACATGTAAATTTTGAAATTTTCAGATTACTTTTTTAGTTACATGTGACCTGTGCATCTTTTTCACCCAAACTCATCTTTATGAACTACTGTAACTTTATTGTGCAGGTGCCGATATGACATAGATTTGATCGACGAAATAGGAACTATCACGGCTTCGATTTTCGGCGACCTAGCTGAAAAACTTTTAAATCTCACCACGCTTGAAACTATGCAATATTCCAATTAGGTTATATTCTTCCTTCCTTCTTCCATCTGCATTCCTAATTTAATCAGCCCCAAATATCTTTATGTAGTTATTTCAATGACGATCGACATTTTTCGTTTTACATTATAAGAACATGGATCTCCTGTTAGAGAACCTACACATGCAATTGAAAACCGATACGTTTCTTGTACATGTCAAACCAGCAAACACTCAATCATCAGATGCAGCGCAGCGACTTACTGTTGTTTACTACCAGAAAATTAATGGTCATGAACTAGAGGAGCCTTCACTTTCACCCGCAAAAAAGACCAACGTTCAATTGATGATTAGTATAACAATGATGAAATTACAACTCTAACAATCTCAGGTGTTTTTTATTCCTCCTCCATTTTTATTCCAACTTTAACATCATCTTTTATTATTTCTGTATCTACCATTTGCTTTCCAATAATCTCACCTTGTATCACCTGCCTAATATATTCCAATTTCTAATATTTTCAGACCATATTCCTGAATCTTCTTCATCAGTTAGACAATGCCTTGAAAAAAGATTTTGCAATGCTGTAAACAGTTCGTCATCACAAACTAATAAGCCAGTCAGTAGTATTGAATGTATGGCATAATTAGATGCACAATCAACTCCAGACACCCGCCGTAATAGGAAAAAACCGAAATTCTCATGAACTCTTAATGTCATACCAACCAGCTACAATTGCCATCTAAGGTTTGCGTATTGTGGTGTGTTTTCAATGACTTTAGACGCTTTACAAGTTAATCTACGTGTTCAAGTATGGTTTGAAGTTACATTTTCAATTGTTCAGTTCCAATTATTTTTGGCTTACATAACCTATTTCCGTATGTTTTAAACCAAATTAAACAATATAAAAGTTAATATAAATGCCCAATTATACGACAAATCAAAGCGGAAACTAAGACGAAGTGGCAGCACTTTTTCTTAGTTTCTCCTCCGTCTTAGTTTGTGCTTCGTCTTACTATTCTCTCCACGCTTCATCTTAGTTTGACTTTCGCTTCGTCTTAGTTTAATTTCTGCTTCCGTCTCACTTTTGCTATCGCTACTTCATCTTATTTTTCCTTCTGCTGCTTCGTCTTACTTTTCTTCACCTTACCAAAATGGTTCATCACTTTCTAATATTATATAATTAACTTCCCCTACTTTGTGCAGAGTTTTCACTCTTACAAAAAAAAATTACAGATTTGTCAGACTTAAATGCACAATGGTGACTTTAAATTAAAAAGGAACTTGTTTTGTTGAATTCCTCATTACTATTTATTTTATTATGATTTATCGATTACATTTATTATTATTAAAGAAACATGATAATTATTAATAAAAACATTACAGGGAAAAATTTTGACGTTTTACAAATTACACGGTCTCGCGGTCGCGACAGATTAATAATATGACGATGAAAACAGATATAGAAATGTAACTGCATGTTCTGTGACATGGAGAGAATTATGGTTAAAATTGAAACTAAGATGAAGTAGAAAGTAAGACTCGTCATAGTTTTCCCTTCGTCTTAACTATTTGTCTTAGTTTTTTCCGCTTTGTCTTAGTTTTCTCTCCGCGTTTCATCTTAGTTTGACTTCCGCTTCGTCTTAGTCTGACTTCTGCTTCTGTCTCACTTTCGCTTTCTCTGCTTCGTCTCATTTTGCCTTCCGCTGCTTCGTCTTACTTTGACTTTCGCGTACTCTTAGTTTGACTTATGCTTCCATCTCACTTTTGCTTTCACTGCTTCGTCTTATTTTGCCTTCCGCTACTTCGTCTTACTTTTCTTCATCCGTACCAAAATGATTCATGACTTTCTAATATTATATAATTAACTTGCCCTACTTTGTGTACAGTTTTCACTTTCTGAAAAAAAATTTACAGATTTGTCAGACATAGATGCACCGTGGAGACTTTAAATTAAAAAGAAACTTGTTTTGTTGAATTCCTCATTAGTGTTTACTTTATTATGATTTATTGATTAAATTTATTATCATCAAAGAAACGTGATAATAATTAATCAAAATATTACAGGGAAAAAGTTTGGCGTTTTACAAATTACACGGTCTCGCTGTTGGACCCCGTTTCCAAAGCCCAACATTCGGAGACAAAAAGGAACCCGTCATCCATAATGGTGGCGTGCCCACAAAAGTTGAACATCGAATAATTAAAATTTAGAGAATCACAAGTCAAAAATTCAATCACATTTCATAAATGAATTCTAAAAGAGTTTATACAAGCTCATTTCAAAATACCAAAAAAGTATTTAAAAAATATGGAATACCGATGATACAATTTGAATGCTTATGCTTGAAATGATTCTAAATTACAAAAGTTCCTAAACTAACTTAATTACAAAAATATCTTTAATTATCTTGGAGTTCCAACGCCTTGCAAGGATCGCTAATCTTCTCTTTCTGCACCTGAGGAGGGAAGTGTGGGGTGAGCTACACAGCTCAGTGGCTAATAAATTTATAGACATTTGCAATTGACCAAAGTAAAGCATAAGTATGCATATGAAGGTCTAGCAATTCTAGCATTCATACTTTATTCACGACATTTAAACATTCATCAAATTTAGCTCAAAATTTCATAACATATAACACTCAAATGATTTATGCTTGAGAATCCAATTATGCAATGCACAAACAAATGGCTCGAGAGTTCCGTGGAACAAAACAGATAAATCAAAGTTTAGACCGTGAACAAAACAAGTCCATTTTCGAATCTCGTGGACCACAAGCGGGCAGCCGGGAGAAGGCTTTACGTCGACGTGCACGTGACTATGAAACGTTACTCTCTTGCCCAAGCAAAAGCACATAATCAATGCTTAAAATCATTTTTATTAAATGATATGCTTTCATACTTTTCGAGTTCTTTCTTCTTTCCATTCATACAAAATGCCATGACATATCTCAAGGCATAACAATGATCAAAATCATAATTTAATTATATCAAATATCATGCTTCTTTCACGGTATCACATAATCAAAATTATCATGCATTTTTAACAAGTCAATTTCAAACAATTTAACACATATCCATACATAGGCAAGAATTTTCCCAATCACAAAAAAACTATAAACATATCACCCACCTATTTACTAGCAAAACTCTAAGCTTAAATTTGCCTTTCCTTTGCTCTTACATTGTCATTCCTTGGTCACCTTCAAATAACCAAGTTCTTATTCAACACAACATTCCCATAGAAATTCATAATACTTCAAAAATTAAAAAATGAAATAAATGCTAAAATTGGGTTTAGGTTTAACTTACCCATAGTCTATCTAGGTTGGAAAAACCAAAATCTAGTTTAGAAATCCATTAAAAATCCATATAGGTTCTTCCTACACAACTCATTTTCTTCTCTAATTCCTTTTTGTTTTTCTACTAAGCAAGAACAAAGATGATTCTTACCTTAGGTTTAGCCCAAATCTTCTTCTTTCTCCTTTTTCCTTAGCTTCCACACATTCTTCTTCTTTTTCTATTCTTTTCTCACAACTTTCTCTTCTATTTTCTAAGTCCCATGTTGTTTCCTCTTCTTCTTCTATTTTGAAGACAACGTTTTAGTTGTCTTTCCCATTTTGCCCCTCAATTAAATAGTCTTTCCATATTTACCCTCCTTTTGTCTTTAAAACTAACATCTTAACTCCTTATTTTGATCAGAAAAATGAAGCACTTTTATAACACTTTTATCTAGAGAAATGTTCCTCTATGTCTTATGTTTCCATAGACACCAAAATCACTCAATTTGGTTCAGTAATTTGAAAGTTATGGCCCAAACCCTTTTGGACTGTTACTAAACCGAGCCTGTACAATATGCCAAACTTCACTCCAGAAATTGAAAGTCTTAAGGTCTGAATTGAAATTTGATTCCTGTAGATAATTTGTAACCCCATGTCTCTAGTTTAATTAGAAATAAGAATCAACTCATTTGGATCTCTATAGATTGAGATATTTCCAAAATACTGAACTATGTTCAGTAAAAAATCCAACTCATACTCTTTTAACCGATCCTATCACTTTGATTCAATCCATCATTTTCAAATAAATCTCAAAAATTTATAAATTTTCTTGGATAGGTAGAGAAATGTGTTACAAATCTAACGCTTCAAAAATCAGGTCAATCGAAGGTTAGACGAAAAAGTTATGGCCAAAAGAGTGGAAAGAGGTCGGGTCAGGAGCGCGAGAAGCCCGGCCGCGTCCCGCGCGCGCTCGCCCTCGCGACGCCTTGCCCTTGCAAGTCCCGCGTGAGAGCGCAGCGCTCACCCTTGTGACGCGTCGCACTCGTGAGGCGCGCTCGAGAGAGGCCTGCCTCTTGGGTCTATCTCTCCAACATCCTAACTTCCAAAATTCATATCTTTTGACCCAGAACTTCAAAATTTACAAATTTTGTATCAATGGAAAGCTAAAAGAAAGCTCTACAACTTCCATGAAGGACATAAAAACATATTTCGTCCCTATAGGGGTGAAAAGTCTATATCAAAATAGCTGTCTGACAATTTCATCCTACACAGCATCAGAACTTCTAAACATCATAACTTTCTACTCCATTGACCAAAAATTCCAGACTTTATATCAACAGAAAGCTAAAAAGATAATCTACAACTTTCATGAAGACCTCAAAAACAATGTTTACCTTTATAAGGGTCAAAATTTCAAAACAAAACAGTTGTCCCGAAAGTCCATCCTATGCAACAACACAACTTCAAATGATCATAAATTTCAGCCCCGATATCGAAAAATGTCATACTTTATAGCGTTAGAAAGCTAGCAAGATAAGCTACAACTTTTATAAAGACAATTTTATCAAAATTTCTGTAGATCAGCACAGAAAAATCACCAAAGTTTCAGATCGAAAAATCTAACTCTACACTATTCATTCTCAGAAAATTTTCAGACTTCCACTTTCCAAAATCCAACACTTCTATTTTTTTTCTCTAGTTTTTCTACTCTATTTCAACCAACTCATTCACCATAATTTCATACTACTCCAAAATATGTAAGTTTAGTCAAAAATCATCCAACATCAAGAATTCATAGTCAACCTATTCATGCTCTGTTACTTTTCTACACTTTCAACTTTCATGCTCAATCATTGCCTTCCAACTTCCATTTAAACTCAATATCATCCATAAATAAATTATAGTCCATGATTGATCATGAACATTAATAACAGAACATACACCCATATACCCACTCATCATCAACTTACTACATTCACTACCTAAATCTTATATATCATTTCAAACTCAAGAATTCTCCTTTTTCTTTACTCATAACTAATCACTAACAATTTCTTATTTAACAGTTCTAACTTCCAAGAAAAGTTCGGGGTCCAACAAATAGGCAATCAAAATCAAGTTGTCATTAAATTAACTTCCTAATTAATATTAATAATAATCACATCAATAATCGCATTGAAATCAAAAGCATACATTTTTACACACTCACCAGATTCACTCAATGCGCTCAAATGTTTATGGTGAAAAGTATTAAGGCTCTCAATTCATGCATAGTAGAATCCTTACCATATGCTTGCAGTAAAATCACATCTACACCACTCAAGAAATATTACACAACTTGTTTACAAAGCATACTTAGTTCCTTTTTTTTAACGAAACTATATCAGCACTACTTACTTTTACTTCTTTTTTATATGTTCTTTTTTTTAACAATTCGAGCATTCAATACCATAATTTAACAGATATTGGACCTTTTACTGAATTCAAGTCTTAACAAACAAATAAATAAAGTAAATAACCTTCAAGGTTTAAAATGATAAACTAGTCTTTGAAGAAAAATAGGAATAATATTAATATGTGGGTAAAATTAATAAAAAAGGCTAAGGCTCAACTTGATTATTCTTAAAGGTCAATTTAAAGGTATGGTAATTTCAAAGAAATAGGCTTAAACAAGTTGGTAAATCTAAGTTCCTTTATGTAAGAGCCCAGTCCACCCATTTGCAGATATTGTCCTTACTCTTACTGTATATGCCTTGGCACAATTGCCATAACTCTCACTACAGGTGTTGGATTGACTTTGTTTTTAGACCATTGGAAAGAGGACTTCGGGATATACAACTTTCATGAATACCTAGAAGGCCAATTCTATCATCTAAAGGGTCAAAAATAGGAACAGATGATATGACATCATTTTGAGACGAAGATGACATCATCAGACAATACAAGGTTGGGAAAATTGCAATAACTTTCCCTAAAAATATCGGATTGAGGTGTTCTTTAGATGGTTCAAAAGAGGACTTCAAGAGCTACAACTTTCATGAAGATCTTTAAGTGATATTCAGCCTCTAGAAAGGTTGAAAAATGAAACAAAGATGATGTCAGCAAAACTAAGACGAAGATGACGTCAGCAAGAAAAAAACTAAGACAAAGATGACGTCAGCAAAACTAAGACGAAGAGGACTTTAACAAGAACAAAAATAAGATGAAGATGACGTCAGCAAAACTAAGACGATAGGGTGAACAGTAACGTCATCTTACTTTTGCTCCAGAACATCTCCACTTGTAAAGATCATAACTTTCAGCTTAAATGTCCAAAATTTTCATACTATATACCGTTGGAAAGAGAAAAGAAAGATCTACAACTTTCTAGAAGGAAACTTTAATCCCATTCAATTCTAGATAACTCTTCTTCTTTTGTGTCAGTCCCCGATCATGGGGAGTGTACCATAATCATGTCCTTCTTCTTTGTCCTCAAATTCATCACATATGGTAACATCAGTAACAATCTCAATTCCTTCCCAATCAATCACTGCAAGTACTCTCACATCTTGCTCTAACCCATCTTGAACTTTGAACTATAGGAACTATGATTGGTACTTATTCAATAAGTCACCAATTTCTTCCTATATCATCTCCACGCATATTATTCACATAAGCTTAATAGTTTCACTTGTCATGGTAGTCCCACTATTAGATGTGCACTCACAATGGCAATCAACCTAAACTCAACAAACTTTTTCATATATCGCTATCATCATCTCATCTTCCAATTATCATTTATTTCATCTCACACATATATATTATCAATCAATTTATAATTATAGGAGCATAAACCATATGAAGCTTAAATCCCCATCCCATAGATAGATTCTCATACTAAATCATAAACTCTTATATCGATAATCACACAACCATTCTAAGTCCAAGTTCAACCCTTCAAGGTCATATCAACTTGGCTTATGCACTTTAATCTCATCATTTCTACTTGTATTCTTATTTTCCTCAAACAATCCATAACAGTGTATCCACATTTATATCAACTTCGAGGACATATCACCAGAACGCAATTAGCAATTTCATATCCAATAATACATCCACCAATACAGATACACTGAACCTTTATCTGTTATATCCATCTATATGCTATTTCTCTTCCCAGATACACACACACACACACACACACACATATATATATATACATCCTTAACCAATTCCAGAATTTCTGATGCATAATCATTATGAATTTCTGGTCTCAATTTTCCCCTAATATCCCCTTATACTGATTTTCAAACTCTTATCACAATACTCACAAAACCATTTTGGTTCCAATTTCATCCTTTTATGATCATAACAATTTTATGCTTTCACTTCATTATGCCTGTACATTTAGTCTTCTTTCTACTCATATTCTCATTTTCCTCAATCAATCCAAAATAATGTACCTATATCACCTTTAAGTGTACATACCCCCATTATGGTGAACCTTTATCTATCATACAAAACCAGATACTATTTGTTGGATCCCGTTTACGGAACCCAACCTTCTTGAGAAACAATGAACGCGTGGCTAATACCTTGAAGGGTTTTTTTTCCATTGAACCCTTATTAGACATTATCAATTCATCTTCATTCTCATAACGTTCTAAAAAGTCACTCACAAATTGCTCAAAGGTGTGCCATACAAAACAGTCTCTATGCTTGAACTCATTTCTCCTGATTGCGAACAGAATTTGGAAATCTTAAAATCATAATCTCAATTTGACTTATTCATATAAATCATATTTCTATGTCTCTTGTTTATTTTGTAGCAAGGATCACCTCAATTAGAGCTCTATAGCTCAAGATATGCTTAAAAAGCCTAAGTGCGCTTAAACCCTAATCCTGCTCTCCTAACCGACCTCTCACTTATTCTGAAAACAACTTTCTCAAACCAAATCCAAATCATACAAATTTTCATGGAGAGATAGATATATGTCTTAGAAACCCATTTCCTCAAGAATCACTTCATTTGGAGGCCGGATGAGGGAGTTATGCCCAAACGAATAGAACATGTTCATAACCTCAATCGATTTGAACCTCTCTTGGAGAGATTACCATAACTTTCACTACCAATATTGTATTGATTTCATTTTTATACCATTAGAAACTAGACATCTAGCGCTACAACTTTCATGAATACCAAAAATTTAAATTAGGTCGTTAAGAGGGTCAAAATACACGGACCATATGAAATGTGTTTCCTGAGCCTGGAATTACACGGCCCGTGTAACCTACGGGTCTCACAAATTTTCC
>JANIHZ010151432.1:0-10224 GCA_027478365.1 Erythroxylum rufum
ATCTGAAATTTATAAGTTCTCTGTTTGGTGTTCCGTTATTAATTTTCACCTATCGGTTCTTCAATTAACAACTAACGGCAAGTAATGGTTGGCCAAACACAATACTAGCAAAATCAATTTCAAACAGAGAAATCAAACCAAAAATCCATACAAATAAATCAACCAAGATTTAATCCATAAAAATAGCTAAAAGCTTCAGCCCAACCTTGAAACTTTGAGAAAACTACTCACTCATGGTAGGACAAAAATCACAAACATTATGTCCAGCAGACAACATTAGGAGAAATTAAATAATATAACAGAAAATGAATGAGTTTCAGATCTCCCTCTAATGTTGCGTCACTGCGTTGCCCCTAACTCCTGGTATACCGTTTCTTGCCAACAGCCCCTTTCTTTGTTTTAACGTTGGTGGAGCCTGGTGGTTGTTCTCCTGGAGTGTGTAACGTGCCCAGCTAAAATGAGTGAGTCCTTCTCTTGGTGGCTCCCCTTGGTATGTAACGTGAGTGGCTAGTGAGTGGAGAGGATTGGTGTTTAATTCTTGAGTGAATCAGAGTGGCCCCCTTCTTGGTTGTAACGTTATAGCCTTGGTGCTTGGTGGGCAATGAAGAGAGTAATGCTTGGTGGGACCACGTCAGTGTTGAATGGGTAGAGCCCTCCTAATGTAAAGCAACCTTGGAGAGCTTGGTCTTGGAGTCCTAATGTGCGTGAATTCTCCTCCTTTTGCTGAAAAGTTGGTGTCCCACTTGTAGTTTTGTTTTTAGCCAACTCATGTAATATCTTTTTGAGCTGGTCCCACATGAATGATATGGTGTGCTGATTTCGTTTGTTTCTTGGAGTTGTCCTCCCAAGTAGCGTGATTTTCTCCTTGTTTTCTTTAAAACCCCACCAGCTGCCAACGAAATTTCATGCCATGTTCACGCCTCCTCCAGTTGTCCTTTCAACGTGATTTAGTTTGTTTTCTTCTGGTGGGTGGTCACATCTACGTTGAAGTTTTTTTTCATGCATTGGCGTCATTTTCTTCTTTTATTCGTTAGATGTCCACGCCTCTTTCGATGTCTGTTTGTATCTTGCGTTGTGGTCAACAAAAATCAGCAGCTCCAAGCTTTCAGCCACGATCTTCACTGCATGCGTAATCCACTTGATTTGTAGCAAGTTAAATCACGGAACATGATTTTTTTTCTGCTGTATTTCTTCATGCGTGGTGTCATGGTGAGTTGTAATTTTTTTATTTTACAACTAAAATCAAGTGAATTTCCTGCAAATTAAACATGACCAATTATAAATACAAATTCAGGCAAACCAAGTAATTTAGCAAGAAAAATATATAAAAAATCTAATAATTAATCCAGAAATTAAGGGAAAATATTATAATTCTAATGATAAAAATGCCTTCAACACTTGTGCATAAAAAGTTTATAAGAAATTAAATTAGAAATTGAAAAAGATCCAAATCTTTAATTCTGAATTTATTCAAGAATTTGATTCTCTACTCTAATCAACTTCTTGCTCCCAAAACAAAATTTTCAATATACGACACCAACTGATGTGAACAATTATTACATAACACAATTAAGGAAAAAAAACAAAAAGAACAAAAGTGGACGGAAGACGTGATGGCGTTGAAAGGTAATAGGCGCTGATGTTGGAAATTAGAGCTCCTTATTCCCCGCGGGGGAAGAGCCGCATTGAAGCTTGGGGGTGAGGTCAGTTATGAGGACTTCGGAGATGAACTTGTGCATATGTTGGGTCATGTGCTGTCCGTCCCAGCTCACGTACTCGTTGGGGTTAGAGCAAACGGTGGAACTCTTGTCTCCGCACAGGGCACCCCACTCGAAATTATAGGGACCGCCTCCTGATCCGCAACAGGCTTTAAGCGTCTCTTTAAATCCTGAAGCATTAAAGAGAGAGTTGAAGCATTAAAGGGCATGTATGGGATATATGTATACATTCATTTAGCTAATAACAGATTGACTGACCCAATTTCTGCGCATTTTCGAGAACATAGATGTAAGTTGCATACAAATCACCGTATAAGATGTGAACTCCAGGGTTTGAGCCCTTAATCTCTAAAATTGCCTTCTGGAGCTGTTCATTGTGGTACGTTATGGCGTCATTGTACTCCTTGAGGCAGCCGTATTTATCTTTAGCATTATTTGGACTGGATTTGAAAGATGTCTGGAAGTAAGGTGAACATCCCAGGGGGTAAATTCCTGGAACCACGATTCTAACGGCACCACGGCTTATAAGATGCTGAGGGAGGCAAGGCAATTCATATTTGTCATTTGATGAGGTTCAGGTTGAGGTGCAATAATAAGCCAATCAAAAGATGTATTCACTTACCTTAACACCTTCAATAATAGCTTTTACGACAACGGGAACCATGGTTTTCTTCACCTCCTCAGGACTCATGTGTTTATCCTGCCTAGAGAAGGCGTAATTGTAGTCATTGCTTCCGATCTCACCAAGCACGAAGAGCGACGATTTGATCTTCTTTGAACAAGCATCTAACCCAGATAACAACCGCAAGTGAAACCATGATTCAAATAATTTTCACTGCTCTATACTCATTGAAATGTGATTACCTTTGTCTGTACATGTTGCCTTCAAGAATTCATCGAACCATCTAAGTTGTACGTCCAAAGAATTTGAAGTCCAGTTGGCTAGCAAATTAAATTTGGTCAGCTCACCAGCAGACATCGCGGTAACACCTGCCACTGCAAAGTTTACTCCATGGGTGTAGTTGAATCCTGTCCTTTTCTCGATTGGATCCAGATACGGGAGACCAGCGGATTCAGCTGCATAAGTTATATAATCCAGACATAAGTAGGATAGAAATGACAGTAGCATCTTCTTAGCTATAGGATAGAATATCCTTACAAAAATAATCAATTATGAGCAACCCGTCTGAGGATCTGCCTGTGGCCTTATTCATTGTTTGGCCGTAGGGCAAACGAGCATGACGTGCCATAGAGAATTCCTGAATGGAATTTCCTGTGTCTGAAAGTTCATCCCCGAATTGAAAAATTGCCTCAAACTTACAAGCAGATAGCTGTGCATTGCATGAACTAGCAAGTCCCAGAATTAGTAAAAACATGCTCCCTGTGAAAAGAGGATTTGTGAAACTCATTTTTCAATTGCTTGTATTGTATGCACTAGTCAATGTTTCACTTTTAGCTGGTGATGTTTCACTCCGGATTGGCCAACATATTTATAATGCTTTCGGACCATTATTTCTTGTTTCGTATCCTCAGGAGAAAAAGAAAAAAAACCTATCTTTAGCAAATTAGCCCGTTTCGTCTGGCTTTACAAAGGGTTGTAAGTTGTGACAGCACTCCAAGAAGAGAATAATGGCTGTAAATGTTTTTTATCTGTCACTGTTCATTACGCGAGTTTAGCATGAAACAGTTCTTAGCTTCCCGCATCCAACAACGAACTAGATCCTGGTTTATCGGCTTTTTTCTTCCAAGAAATATAAATATTTCAACCCACGTTCTTGCTATGCCAATTTACCTACATCTTTTAGATTCTACTACAATCATTTGGCCCGGTTACTTGGGAACACTTTCTATTCTTAACAAAACTAACATCTTGATTTTGACAATAGGTTGATTGATTTAGTACTATGCCTTCCACCAGTAATTTGACAGCGTAAGGAGGTTCATTTCTTCGCTCTGATAGTGTATGCAAGCTACTACTTAAAATGCTATCAGTGTAACTTCACCATTAGTTGTCAGACATATATCACTAAATAAAACATAAAAAAAGAAGGGATATAAACAATATTTATGGAGGTGCTAAGCATCCACAACTCTCTTATCAACCAAAAATTTAAAACAATTTAATATAAAGAGGAGAATATAAATACTGAACTTTTTTTTTTCTAAATATCATTATTCAAAAAAAGAACTTAAAAGAGGAGTTTATAGCTATGGGGACCAAATCAAAGATACAGCTATGAATTATTTTCTTAACTTATTTGGTAAGAGTAAGTTCATCAACTATACCTCTTATCATCCTTAGTCATTCATCCCCAAAATAATTGACTATCAGCTTCTTTCTTCTTTTTTTTTTTTTAATTATGCCTTTCTTCATATCAATTTTAGAAAAAGCCATTTTTAATCTTTACTCTAACAAAATTCTAAGTCTTGATAGATTCAATGCATTTTTTTTCAAAAATCTTGTAAATTAATGAATTCAATGGTAACAAAAATAATTCAAAACTCCATAATTAAAAGGAAAATGTTGAAGAAAGCTAATAAAATTTTTGCATCTTTTATCTCCAAAAGTTGCAATTTAACTACCATCAAAGATTATCTTCCGGTATGTTACCGCAAAGTAATCTACAAATCATTTTTAGGATGTTGGCAAAAGCATCTTCTATTAAGAGTAGATCCATATGCGACAATATCCTTTTAACACAAGATCCTTCAAAGAATTATCATAATATCTCTTTTCTTATATTAATTGCATAATTAAAATAAATTTATAAAATATATTAGTATGGCCCTTATTAATATAACTAGTGAGACTTAATACTAATATCAACAAAGCACAAGGATTATTCTATGTAAACAAGTTTAATTTAATAAAATGGACTGAAAACACAAAAGAAGAAAATGAAATTCCATACTCATAAAAAAAGTTGAACGCTACCATCAAGTTAAATAAAATCACAAGTTATTGTAGAACTCCAAACAAGAGTTTCTCTAATCAAAGAATGAAGAAAATACCTCTTAGTATTTTTTTATTAATTAACTATACAATATGTCAATTACATTAATAAGAAGCATTTATAGGTATAAAAATAACTAAGAAATAGATTCTACAAGAAAAATAATATTTTCCTTATATACTCTATTTCTTATCTAAAAACAAAACCCTTGTTTTTAGATAAGAACTAAATAAGTTTTAAAAAGTTAATTCTTATCTAAAAAATCTAAAATTCAAAAATTAAAAGATCTAATTCACGTGTTCCACACTGGACTAGCATTCACATTACCACTAGTTAGCTTCTAAAATTTTATTGGTGCTCAACAAGGACAAGTATAACATCAGTCAGTACTATTTTGACACCAATTTACTTATGTTTCTCTAAGTTCTAAAGACAGTGTAAGATTGGAGCCGAATGCCAACATAACATCAACATCAGTCACATTTTGTTTTCTTTGTTATAACTTGGTCCTTCATTTGAATTAATATTATAGGCTTGAATTTAGCCCATTAAAGAAGTAAAGTTTCACTCCTTGCATAAAGATACACCTTTAAGTCATAAAGAGCTTCTTTCACCATTTTTGTTGTACTCCTTGATAATGATCCTCCAACATTTTCCAATTAATTTTTAGGAACTTTTTGTGCTTGATTTGAACTATTTGTAATATGTCCAAACCCCTCTCCTTACCTCCCTTACTTAGAAATTCGTCTAGATAAAGTAGATGCTTTATTCTCATTATTTTCCCTCTTCTGAAAAGGATTTATGCTTAAATTAAAATCTTCATCTACCAAATTAAAAAGAGATAAATCAACAATATTAAAAGTAGTATGAATATTATACTCATTTGGCAAATCGATCTTTTAAGTATTGTTGTTCAGTCTTTTCACTAATTGAAAAGTTTTATCTTCTCTTGATTGCATCATAGACTTGCACTTGATTGGAAAATTTGTTTTTCCTGAATACCTAAATACAATCTACAGGTTCAAATATCACTTATTTTTCTCCTTTTTAGCTTGTTTTTATATATTATTAGATCCTCTTTTCAATGCTTAACTTTGCCTTCTCATGTAGCTTTTTCACCTATCCGAATTTCTTTTTTTTTATCAAAGTTTTCTCTTTCATCTAAAGGAATAAACATAAGAGATAAAGGAGATAATATGTTAAATCCATAAACAATTTCAAAAGGAGAATAACTAATATCACTATAGATAGTCCTATTATAAGCAAATTCAATAAAAGGTAAAGTCTCTTCTCAGGTTTTAAGATTTTACTAATAGTTTGATCATGATTTGTGGATAACAAGTTGTAGAAAGTAGCAACTAAGTTTTGAAATTTCTCCACAAAGTTTTTTAAAAAATAACTCAAGAACTTGATTCCAATATAAAATAATGGTTCTATAAGTTCCTGACAATCTAACAATCTTATTAGAAAATAATTTAACAATGTAGGATGCATCATTCGTTAAGAAATATGATGAAATGTGACATTTTAAAAATCCTATCCACCATTAAAAAAAACTAAATCCATATATTTTCTAGACCTAAATACACCCAAAGTAAAATTTATCAAAAAATTTAACTATGATCCACTGAATATAAGTAAAGCATTTATAATTTATGGGGTTGCACTCTAGATTTGACTTGCCTATATATAACACATCTTTCACACACACACTCTATGTCTTTCCTCATATGTGGCTAAAAAATGTTAATTCAAAACCTCAATGGTTCTTTTGACTCTAAAATGACATATTAGACCTCCTTATATGATTCTCTTACGAATAACTCTCTTAAAGAACTATGAGGTGTAACACCCATATACTCCTTGGAAGGATATTTGGATGCCACCCAATACAGGACAACAAATCAAAACATTTCACACATGCATTTTGAGAATCTCAAACATACATATAATACATATCATACTTTCAGAAACAAAAATCCAAATCTAAAGTTATATACAAGCCCAAACAAACTAAACAAAATACATTTTCGAGCAATATCAAAACAGACTCCTTTAGCCAATGCAGTTGACTTGTCCCAGTCCTTTAACTCTTCGCTTTAAACCTACACGGGACAAATCCACCGTGCTAAGCATATAGCTTAGTGAGTAATAACTAATCTAAACATGAAGTAATAATTCATCGTACAGAATCAGATCACAGCATAAGCATGTATTAAGAGACATTAAATCAGACATAACGCATTTCAGAACAAATTTTATACTTATCAGAACTAAATATCACAAGAGGGTATAAGCCCGTCAGAATCAGAATACATATTTAGTCAAACATATATCAGGAACTGCAAATCCATTCACAGAAGCGGGTAACGGGACTTATACAGGAGAGACCGAAGTCTCGACACTGAAGTGTCACAGGAGAGACCGAAGTCTCGACATCAAAATGTCACACACAGGAGCAGCTGCAGACCCTTCTAGGCATGCCTATTTACCCACAACTAGGACTCAACAGTTTTAAAACAAACAAGGTCATATCAGACATTTCATGTGCAAGCAAATAGCACTTCTAATACATTCCCAAATATTGATCTCCTTGGACAATTCAAGTCCGGAATTCATAGACAAATCGCAAATAGTTTAATAATATTGGAAGCGAACAAATCAAATCAAAACAATCCTAGGAAATCATCTAGGTTGACTCACAAAATTTATTATCTAAATTACGTACCTAAATTACTTACCTAAATCGCCCTTACTGTTTATTGCCTCGAAGTCCCGGCAATATCTGGAAGTGGTCGATCCTCTATAACAGTTAACACGTATACAAATCACTATTGTGCATAATTAAAAATTCACTAATGTATATGGAATATGTTTAATGCATGTTCATGACAATTCCGGGTATCTTATTGTAATTTTCATCATTAAACCGATCAGATATCAAGGTCCTCATTAATAACATTTGGTACTTATAATTTGGACCAAAATAAAACAATGTAAAAACAATTTCATAACCTAATTGACCATTTCAGATTTTCTACCCATACGATTTTGGGTCAACTTTGCATAATTAATCTGATAGGGTAAATGAAAAAATTAGGCAACACCTTCTCCTGGAAAGTTGTTCTACAGTGTCTTAAGTTTCTAACACCTCCAAGATCACCCAATTTGATTCATTATTCTATGAGTTATGCACAAATTACCTTAGACTGTGCACATTTGAATTTTTGGCTAGAACATGATCATTCCCTCTAATTGCACAACTCATAACTCTCAGCTCAAATATCCAAAAATTACAAACTTTATACCAATTTAAAGATAAAAGAATAAGCTACAACTTTGGTGAAGATACCTCAGCCTAATTCTGCTCACATCAATACAGTTTAATCAATAAACACAGGTTATGACTTCTGTCCCTCACAGTGCTTCAGCTTAAGCTACAACTCACTTACATGCCAATTTTGAAAATCAAGGAAACAGAATTAAATTCCGACCTCTTCACAAAATTTGTATACATATGTCTCTAGTTTAATATGTCAAAAACGAACTCATTCAGAAATCTATAGCTCAAGTTATAATTAGAAAATCGAAGCATGATCATGAAAAGTTCCAGTTCAAAACATTCCAACAGACTTCCACTTTCATCCTATCAATCACCTTCAAGTCAATTCATAAAATTCTCAATTTTATGGTGAGAAAAGGAAAAATGTCTCAGGAATCTTTTTGTCCAAGTTTCAAGTCATTTGGAGTTCAGATGAAAGAGTTATAGGTAAAAGATTGAGAGTTGTTCAACAAAACAACTCTAGTTCAAAATGGTTTCAACCACCAACATAAATCACTATTCATCCTGCACTGTTCATCTTCTTCTTCACCAACCTATACGAAACAGCAAAATTCTCTTCCATTTTTCTTTAACTTCTTCACTTTAAAACTAACCTATTCAACATTTCTAACTTATCATAATCATCAGAAACAAAAACAACGCTATATCATAAAACCAACGTTCCATCTCTTTCTCTCTCTCTACGGTAAACTCTCAAAAATTCATTTTTTTATCCACTGCATTTCTATTCATTTTCTTTAGTTATTCTTACACTTCATTTACCTCATCCCAAAATCAAAGCCTCATCAACTTCATCTCCCAAAAATCCATGCGAGATCAGTAACAAAAACAAACATATAATTCACATATGTGATATATAT
Organism: Erythroxylum rufum; assembly: GCA_027478365.1. Lineage (NCBI taxonomy): Eukaryota > Viridiplantae > Streptophyta > Magnoliopsida > Malpighiales > Erythroxylaceae > Erythroxylum > Erythroxylum rufum. The sequence continues at coordinate 8,876 of JANIHZ010151432.1, forward strand.
ATAAAAACAGAGTATGAGTTCCTCATGTACTTGTTTTTTTCCAGAATGTTGCACTCTTCCTATACAACTTTAATGACTCTTCTAACTCCCACATACATTTAGTTCAGTCAAAACTTTCCAGAACATTCATGCTTATTAATAAAACAAGAACAGAGTATCACCGAACTATTAGTCTAAAACTCATGCCTGCCTATAAATATTTACAACATAAAATAAAAATAGTATAGCTACTTACTTGTTTTAGAAAACGCCAACAGTGGGAGTGAGAAGCATAGTTTGTTTTCGGTGATAAACAAAGCAACCGAAGGCTTTTTATTATTTTCAAACCAAAGTATGTGTTAACGTGGGTGTTTTTGCATGAAAGATGATGCATGAAAGACAAGTATCAAAAACGTGTCACATTCAATTAGCTATATGTCTCGTAAAAAGGTTGCCATATGTCACTGTATACTTGGCCCATTATTTTAGTATTTTTATTTTTATTTATTTTTTATTTATTTTTTTTTATTTAAAATTCCCAAAATTTTCCGAAAATTCCTAAAATTCACCAACAATTCTGAAATAATAATATGGCTCTCTAAATAAATTTTCAACTAAAAAATAATTCACCACCAATTTCTAAAATACTCGAAGTGTACGAAAATTGTCAAATCACATTTAATACAGTCCAAATAAATCCAAAATTTTCAGTTATAAACCAATTTTCCCGGAAAATGTCATAAATGCATGCCAAAATGCTAATGCACAAATAAGAAAATATTCAAATATGTCAACCATAAAACGTACTAAATTTCTGTAATATCCTAACCCCTAATATGGGGCGTTACATGATCTTACTTATGTATTACCGGCTCAGGATATTGAGATTGATAACACTTTGAGTTATATTGAGGAGCCGATTAAGATAGTGGGTTGTAAGACAAAGTAGTTGAGAAACAGAGTGATTCCATTGGTGAAAGTTCGTTGGAGAAATCACTCGACTGAGGAAACAACATGGGAAACTGGAGATCATATGAGGAATCAATATCCTTACCTATTTGATCATTCAGGTAAGAATTTCGAAGACGAATTTTTTTTTAGGAGAGGAGAGTTGTAACATCCCGTTACCCATGTTAGGGCTTGAATTGTGAATTATAGGAACTTATGATAAATTGGTAAAATGCACATCATGCATAATTAATAGTGGCATACACATTTATTTTACACATTGATATGATTGTACATGCATTCATTGGCATTTCCGGAAAAATTGGTTTATAAATGAAAATTGTGGATTTATTTGAATTGTATTAAATGTGATTTGGCAATTTTTATACATTTTGGAAATTGTGAAATTTTTGGTAAATTAT
>JANIHZ010151442.1:0-10224 GCA_027478365.1 Erythroxylum rufum
TAATGTTTTGTTTTGTTTGTTCTGTCTTGGGTGGCATCCACATATCCTCCCAGGGGGTATTTGGGTGTTACATCTATCATCTGAAGGGCGAAAAATAGAATAGACTATATGACATCATTTTGAGACTAAGTGACGTCATCAGACGATACAAGGTTGGGAAAATTACCATAACTTTCCCTACAGATATCGGATTAAGGTGTTCTTTAGATGGTTGGAAAGAAGACTTCAAGAGCTACAACTTTTATGAAGACTTGAAGAAAATTCTATCATTTGAAGGGTAGAAAATGGAACAGAAGATAGAAGATGAATAGTAACTAAGATGAAGTGGATAAACAGTAGCTTCGTCTTAGATGAACAGTAACTAAGACGAAGTGGATGAACAATAGCTTCGTCTTAGATGAACAGTAACTAAGACGAAGTGGATGAACAATAGCTTCGTCTTAGAGGGACAGTAACTAAGACGAAGTGAATGAACAGTAGCTTCGTCTCGCTTCGTCTTAGATGAACAGTAACTAAGACGAAGTTGATGAACAGTAGCTTCGTTTTAGATGAACAGTAACTAAGACGATAGCATGAACAATAACTTCGTCTTACTTTTCTTCTCCAACATCACCACTTATAAAGATCATAACTTTTGACTCAAATATCCAAAATTTCCATAATATATACCGTTGGAAAAATAAAAGAAAGATCTACAACTTTCAAGAGGCAACTTTGCCAAAATCTCTCTAGATCAATCTCAAATTTTGCCTAAAGTCTAAAGAAGAATTTTATATTCATCCACCCATTGTACTGTACCCAGTTCTTAACTTCATGAAATTTTAAGACTCTTAGAAACAGAATTGAAATTTGATGTTTTCATACTAAATGTTGCCATATATCTCTATTTTAATCCAAATTAAGAATTATCTAGTTTGGATAACAAGAGAAAACGTTGTGGCTAATAGACCGAAGCACACTCAGTGAATGTCTTCCAGATCACTACCAATTTTATTTCTAAACCTTTCCTTATCACAATTCATATCAAGATTACTCTTTCAACTCCCTCTACTTCTCATTTTCAATAAAATCACATTTAACATCAAATCTACCTGAAATTTGTCAATGAATGCATGTACCACTTTTTTATGTGCAAACATTCAATATTTATGTGCATATATGCTAACATTATGCATGAGCAAGAAAATGCATTTCCTTAAATCTCTCTTTAAGCCCCCATGTACTGAAATTTCGAGTCCTCACCCTTAATATGGGGATGGGATGTTACACAATTTCATCTTATAATCAGGATGGTTTTCATCTTCAAAACCTGAAGGTTGCTTTACAAACACTTCTTTGTTAATATATCCATTTAATTTGGAATAATTAAAAAGTTCTATAACATGCGAAAGCAAGTAAAATCCTGATCAATTATAATCTAGCAACAGGTGCATAAGTCTCATCAAAATCAATACCTTCCTGTTGATTATAGCCTTGAGCTACAAATTTAGCTTTGTTTCTTACCACCTTACCATTTTCGTCAAGTTTGTTTAGAAATACCTAACAAGTTCCAATAATTGACTTGTTTTGTGGATAAGGTATTAGATTCCAAACTTTGTTTTTGTCAAACTGGTTTAGTTCGTCTTTCATAGCTGAAACCAATTTTCATTAGTAAGAACCTCTTCAACTATCTTTGGTTCTAATTGTGAAATGAAGGAAACATAATTGTTTTGGAAGGATGATCTGGTTCTTAGACTTTTAGAAGGATCTCCCAAAATGTACTGATATGTATCCAGACCTCTCCATTCTCTTAGTGTTCTTCGTTGCATTGGCTCCGGCTGAGATGAAAAAGCCTACTCCGTCCTGGCTTCAGAAGAACTTCCTTGATCTTGTAATTCTGAAGGTATTATAGGTGTAGTTTGAGTCTGTAATGTATTTTTAGGAACCAGAGGATGTTATTCATCATCTGAATCAGTTGATGTTATCGAGGGTAGTGCTTCATCAAATACTACATTTATTAATTCTTTTATCTTCTTTGTTCTTTTATTATACAACCTGAATTACTAGCAGTAATGTAACCTAGAAAAATAACTTCATCTGATCTCACATCGAACTTTCCAAGGTTGTCTTTTCCATTATTTAGAACAAAGCACTTGTAACTAAATGCTCGAAAGTAAGCAACGTTCAATTTTCTTCCTTTCCACAACTTATAAGAGGTCTTCTTGAGAATAGGTCTTATAAAGCACCTGTTAAGTATGTAACAAGTAGTTGATATAGCTTCTGCCCAGTAACCATGAGATAGACCACTTTCACATAGCATTGTCCTGGCCATATCAATGAGAGTTATGTTTTTTCTTTCAACGACTCCATTTTGTTGAGGAGTCCTTGGACAAGAAAAATTATAAGTTATGCCATTTTCATTACATAAATCTTCAAATTTCCTATTATCGAATTACGCTCCATGATCGCTTTGAATAGATGTAATATAATACCCTTTTTCAATCTGAATTTTTTTGCAAAACTTCTCAAAAACTTCAAAAGCATCATCCTTATTTGATAGAAAATAAAACTATGTAAATCTAGAATAACCATTACTATAACAAAACCATAGTGTTTACCTCCAAAGCTTTGAGTCCTTGTAGGACCAGATAAATCCATATATACAAGTTTAAGCGGTTGGTTAATAGAAATAATATTTTTAGAAGGAATGCTACTTCTAATTTGTTTTCCTTTTAAACAAGCTTCGCAAACCTGATTACTCTCAAACTTCAAGTTTGGTAGTCCTCTTACTAACAAATTTTTGGATAATTTTCATATAATGCTCATGCTAATAAGTCCAAATCTTTTATGCCAGATAAAAGAATCCTTTTCTAGTGAAACAAAACACTTAACATTTTGTGAAGACATGTGTTCCAATTAAGCACACTATATATTCTAATTTTTAGGACCAACAAATACAATATTATCATTAAGATTATCAATTATTTCACAAAGAGATGCATAGAAGGTAACTCTATAACCTTATCACATAATTGACTTACACTTAATAGATTATGTTTCAATCCATCAACATAAAGAAAATTATCAATAGAAGCATAATTAGAGTCACCAATTTTACCAATTCCAGTGACTTTTGCTTTGTTTTTGTCAGCAAAGACAATATTACCTCCATCTTTCCTTTCAATATAGTTGAAGTGTGATATTTCACCTCTCATGTGTCTCGAACAACCACTATCAACTATCTATTGATTTTTCTAGTCTCTATTCTGAAGCATATTTGCATAATGTATTATCTCATTTTAGGTATCCAAATTTTTCTGGGTCCTTCCAAGTTAGTAGTTTGACTTTTTGGTCTCCAAACATACATCTGAGATAATTTCTTCATTTTCTGAAATTTACAGGAATGACTAATATGACCATGTCTACCATAGTAAGAACAAAAACAGATGAATGAGATTTACTATAGTTTTTGCTATTTATCAAGTTCCTATTGTTTTGGCTATTGCTACTGTTGGATTTAACAAAGAAGTTTTTATATGGCCTAATATTATTATTTTTATTATATCCTATTCCAACCTTATTAAAAACGCCTTTACCATTCCCAATTAATGTATCAAGATTATTCCTTCCATCAACAAAATTTACAAGATCTTTTTCTAGAGAAATGATTTTTCCAGCCAATTTCTCTTTCCCAAGTTCTAGGGCAGCAACTTTTTCTTCTAATTGTTTTACCTTATCACAATCATTATCAAGCAATGCATTTTCTAACCGACTTATCTTTTGTTCCAAGAATTCCTTTTCAGAGACTTTTTGCTTGTTGTCATTTTCAAGAGACATAATTGTAGACATCAAACTCTTATTCTCATATTTAAATGATTTAATCTTATTCATTAAGGAAGCATCATTATTCTTAAACTTCAACATTTTTTGAAATACTGCATTGTTAATTTTTTATGCTAATCATACAATTTATGGTATACATCTCTTAATTCTTCTATTTCAATATCAGAGTCAAAATAGTATACCTCATCATCTCCTGATTTGACCATAAACAAACATTGCTAACTTCTTCAGGCTCTTCTTCTTCAAAGTTTTCAAAATCTTCATCTGACCAAGCTGTAGTCATAGCTTGCTTTTTAGGTTTTTTGTTCTCTATTTTGTCCTTTTGAAGAAGAGGACATTCTGGTCTTGTGTGTAGGCTTTTTGCAATGATAGCATATGATTTGATTATTTTATGTATTGCTAATGCTGCTGCTACCTTTTGATAGGAACCTATTATTTTTAGTCTTCTTATTTCCTTCTTTTTTCTTCATTAGCTTGTTTTTGTAGAAGTGTGCATATTTTCTGACCATGAAATTGAAGTCATCATCCCCATCTATTTGTAACCCACGTTTTCATCACCCTTTGATGGATTTGATTCATTAGCTGCTTTTAGTATCATTCCTCTTCTGTATGAAGATCCTTCATCTAACCTAAGCTAGGCTTCATGGATCATCAAGTTTCCTTTTAACCAGTCAAGTGAAATAATGTTGAGATCCTTTGCAGTTTCTTGAGCTGTCACCTTATATCTCCATTCCTTTGGGAATGACCTTAGAATTTTTGTTACAAGCTCATCATTGGGATATACCTTTCCCAAGTTCTTTAAGGTTATGATGACATTGTTGAAGCGTCTAAAGAATTTGTTTATAGTTTCTCCCTGTTTCTTGCAAATAGTTTCGTATTGATCCACTAAAAGACTTATTCTATGTTTCTTTACCTCATTCGTTCCTTCAAAAGTAACTTAAAGTTTGTCCCACATTTCCTTTGTTATAGAATAGTAGGATACCTTTTCATACTCTTTTGGAGATAGTGCACAGATCAGATAATGCCTTACTTTAGCATTCAGTTGTACATTTCTTCTATCAACATCAGTCCACACTTCTACATTGTCAATAACAGGAGGTGTGGCTCCAACTTTGATAGCTTGCCAGATTTTAATATCTACAAATTGAAGATAAATAGTCATTCTCTCTTTCCAATAGGAATAGTTGTTTCCATTGAAATAAGGAGGTTTTGAGACGGATTGTCCTTCAAGGCTTCTCAAATTGTTTGTTATGATCTATCACGTGTTGTAAAACACAATAAATGTGAAACCTCGCTCTGATACCAAATGATAAAGTAAACACACGCAAGAGAGGGGTGAATTGTGTGTAACTTAAAAAATTTGCAAGTTACTATCAATTCTTTTAAACGATAACAACCTGCTAACTTTTAACAGAAAAGATTGTAAATAGAAGAAGCCTATTAAAGCTTAAAATAAAAGGAGCCTGTTAACGTTTAAAAAACGAAAGGAGCTTGTTAATGTTAAAAGCAAAAGGAGCCTATTAACGTTTAAAAAAACGAAAGGAGCCTATTAACGTTAAAAACGAAAGTAACATGTTAACGAAAGAAACTTCTTGCAATATTAAAACAGAAGGAGCCTATTCCAAAAGTGAAGGAGCCTCTTATAAATTAAACGCATACCGTAATGCCAAAAATTAAAAGTTAAGAGAGAGAGAGAGTGATATAGTCGATTTATATTGATTCGGCTTATAACGAAGCCTACGTTCAATCCCTAAATATTTGACTTGAGTATTTCGCTATAAAACTCTAAGTCGTAAATTTTCATGAGCCTCTCTAAGTTCACAATGACATATTTTTCAAGGTTCTTTAACCTTCCACACTCGTAGTGTTTAACAAGCTTCTACAAACTCTTAACAAAAAATGTATAAAGGGTTTTACAGTCTCTCTCAATAGAGTGTTTTTTTTTTCACTTTCTAAGGTACAAGGAGTTTGATATAGATATAACTTTCAAGAATATTGATGCTGCTGAAGTTTTTTGCAAATCTGTGTGTTATTCGCAAATGCAGTGGCTTTTCCTTAAATAGACATTTTCTTCAACTAGCCGTTGCTTTATTTTGATTCTAAGTTGAATTTGTATTTAACGAATCTTCGATATCATTTCTGCTAGAATCTTCTAATATTCAGACATTAAGAGAAAAGTTTTGTCAAAAATTTATGGAGCTAATTGTTCGAATTAGTAAAATCCTTCCGAACGTTAATCATTTCTTATAAGGTAAGTTTATTAAAAAAGGTTCCTGCAAGAAAGAAGGCATTTTTCTATGATTTTATTTCCTTTTAAAAATTATGTTGTTACCAATAAAAGGAAATAACTCCAATTTGAATTTTGAAATATTATATAGTTATTATCAAAATCATTAATAACAAACCATGAGCTAATATAAACAACTTGGTAAGAGAAAAGAAACTATTGCAGTAATGTCTTCACATTTCGCCTGTCTAATGTTCATTTATTTTCCAATCTCCTACTAAAGAAAGGCTCTCATTAGAGCCACTCAAGCGTTTGTTGGTTTATCCTCTTACTAACCTCTTAAACGCAATCATTTATGGTTTTTTCTTTGATTCTTTCTCTCTATTTAAGTTTTAGTTGAGTCTACTCTCAAATGATATGTCATTTCTTTGTGAGGTGAATGCAACAATGGCTTAGGCGTTAACACAAGTAAGTTGAGCTTTTTTAGGAATATGAGTGCTTTTGGTCAGAATTTTGATTATTGTCTTCCATTTTACTTTTGTCATAACCATCTCTTATAAGTCTTACAGTGTCGAAAATTTTTGCTCCTTCTCCTTGCTATAAAACTTGAATTTCATCGTTAGCAACACTATCCCATCGTATCAATGGAGAACAAAGTTGTATATATAATTCTAGATGTTGATCGTACATATCCCAATCTATTCACCAATAGATGTTGGATAAATATTGCTTTGTCAATGTTTTAACACCTGATATTCAACGACTTCTTATCCCTAAACTTCAGATATTTATACATGGAGACTCTAATCAATAAGACATTTTTTCTTTGAAACAAATTTATGTCCAAGGCTTGAAAGGAGTTTTTAAGAAAACATCTTAAATTCAAATTTTATAGGGTTTAAATTCTCCTAACTTAAAACAAATGCCACACACTTTCACTTGACAAAATCTTAAAGAGAATTTGTTGTTCTATTAGTTTAAAGTTTAAATGATGTGTAAATTTTAAGGGTTGTGTATGTACCTTTTTCCAATAAACTAATAACTATATGCAAATATGCTAATTATAATGTGAAACAAACTACTAAATTTTTGTCAACCACTTATAACTGTCCATCTATTTCAATCAAATAATCTCATAAACTAGTAAGTGTATGTTTCTCCTTTAGCCATTACCTAAGTAATATAAAAACATTTGATTGCTTTCAATTATTGCTAATAGTGCTCCACCTAAAAATGTCTTTAAGAATCGCTCATCTTTCCACTTCAGCTGGTTTATAATATGCAATGACATGACTTTTTTCATTCTCACAATCCCCATTTAATCCTTCATCATACTCATGCCTAAAATAAATTTCAACGTAATCATATCAAAAAGACTATATATATAAATTCATTTACACCATATCATATGTATTAAGAACTCTACTCTCCCCCACTACATAAAGGTGATCATATTTTGTAACATACCTATAATTTCTAGTATGCATACAAATTCATACCTAAATCCAATTCCTCCACCTTTTGCCCTTATCATAACATTATTTTGGTTGTTTCTTCCAAAATCATCCTATATAGAACTTGATGTTAATTCCTATATTCATATACCAAAGAATTATATTATGATTCAGTCAATTTGGAAGAAATAAGTTAAGACATCAATTATTAGAAAAAGAGTTATGGTGTGTGCAAGCACTATACATATTATACTGCAAGCCACTAAGTGATTGACATCAGTAAGAGGTAAAAGATGGTAATTATCTTCCAACAACATTTTCAATAGATTAACATTTGCAAATGTATATACACATCATATTTCTAATGCCAGTGTTCCTATATTGATTCATTTCACAACCTAAGTTTCAAGATCTTATAGAAAATGCTCTAGTGAAAAAACCAAAACAAGGTGTAGTTGTAAGTCATTAAACACATAACATCATAGAAGTTAAAAGCCTAAAATTTTATTTGTAGTGTGCTTATTTAAATAAGACCTTCCCAATATAAAAATTTCAATTTCTAAATAGAAGACCAATGATCCTTTAAATATTTGCACTATTTGGATCTCTTATCAAGTTAGTCAACAAAGAATGTTTACTGGACCCTAATGTTAAGTTGAGGGTCAAAGAATAACAAAATCTTGGAATGTATTTCAAATACACGAACTAGAATTTACCCAAATGGGCTTATGACCATTTTAACTATTAAGAGTTTACGATGATTTTCAATTCTCATTTTTAATCTTATCGAGGTAATTAAAAGAAAAAAGTGATCAACCTTAACATTCAATTAACATCCATGTCAATTTTTTCACTAAATTGAATAAAGCTAAATTGGCTAAAATGGAAAATAAAAATCATAGGTTCATCTTCACGAGTGGGGACCAATAAAAAACAATAGAAATCATTTTTGTATAAAAGTAAGGAAACATTAAAAAAAACAAAGGGAAACAATAGTAAACATAAGTAAAATAAGTGTTACTGTGAGGACTAAATAAATTAAACATCTAAATGATATTATATTATTTTAACTAGTATTAAAAAATCAATGAAAATTTTCATTTAATACGTAATTTACTTTTAAAAGTTATAAATTCTTGTATTTTTATTTTAGTTCCATAACTTTAAGTTGTTCTATTAAATTATATACTTTTCTTAAAGAGCTTTTCAATTAGGAGTCTCATTATATTCTACGAAGAATGTTCACTTTTTAACTATCATTTTGCATTAATTTGATATATTGTAAACAAATTGTAGCTATATTAAAAAGTAAAAGATATAAGACTAAAACAAATTAAAATATTATGATGTTTTAGCTTATTTTATAATCATTATAAAGACATTTCAATTGTATTATTTCTTACCAAAAATAAGTTCATGCTTGGCGGAATATACTATGAACTTAAGAATTTAAATTGAATTATCAAACTAAACACTAAAATGAAACGGAAAAAAAAGTTTAGTGACTTTTTATCACTAACTAGAACATCTACGTGCAAATTTTGAATTCCTTTTGTCATCTCCTAGTTAATTATAAAAAAATTGAACTTTACTCAATTTCAAAATATTAGTTAGAACTTTAAAAGATAGTAATAAAATGCTTTAACTTTCAATTTATCTCAAAATAGCCTCCTGTTAACCTTCAATTAATGATGATGATGTGATAACCCATGTTAAGAAACTTATATGACACTTGGTTAACATATGTCTATTTATTGCTAGGTCATATTAAATATTTAAAAATATTTAAAAAAACATAAAATGTTATGAAACTTATACATGAACCAGTTGTTATAAACTTTTATGGTGGTTGTGGAATCAAGTAAAATCTTAAGAGAACTAAAAAAAATAGTTTCTTAATTTCAATTAATTAACTGACAAACTAAATTTAACAAGGAATCAAAATAAATTAACTAAGTAATAAAGTAAGAAATTCAATTGTATTTAACTTTGATTCAAGAGAATAATCTCATTTAATTGTAACTTTGATCACTAACCTAAAAAAATAAATTTTCGTAACTCAAGTAGTTAGTTTAAATCCTATTTAGATAACTATAATAAGTCTTAATTTTCATAAAATAATTAATTTAAACCTAACATTCAAATTAAAACTTACCATTAATTGATAGGGTATAATAAAATTCTATATCAATTAAATGATAACAATAAGCTTAATAAAAAAATTAAACTATAAACTAAATAATTGAGATAGCTACAACTATTCAATTTAACTTTCTTATTTCTTATAAGTTATACGTAAATACATAAATAACTTATTTGCTACTTGTACCAATCATTCATGACAATTACAAATCATTATACTCAAAAATAACAATAAAATAATCAACATTAAATTAATTTAAATAATTGAGATAACTATAACTATGCAATTTATCTTTCTTGTTTCGTAAAGGATAAATATGCACATACATAAATAGCATACTTATTACTTGTACTAATCATTTATAACAATTACAAGTGCTGGATCCCGTTTTTGGAACCCAACCTCTTACGAACATACCTTCATACCTGAGCGTGGTTCCCTGAAATCCCTTCTTTCTCTGGAACATGCCGGGCCCCGTTGCAGTCCAACACTTGAACCGCAAAACGTGAGCGAATCCAAAATCCTCAAGTATCGAATTCAACTAATTCTAATCCATACACAAAACCATAATTCCGTTC